>JABMCL010001734.1:0-2500 GCA_018857735.1 Alviniconcha marisindica | reverse complement strand
TGTGGTGGGTGGGGGGTTTGTGTTTTTGTGTGGTGTTTGTGTGTTGGTGGTGTGTGTGTGTGTGTGGTGGTGGTGTGTGTGTGTGTTGTGTGTGTGTTGTTTGGCGTGTTTGTATGTGCCTCTGTGTGCGCGCACGTGTCAATATCGCTGGTGTGTGGGGCGGGGGGGGGGGGGGGGGGGGGGGGGGGGGGGGTATGTGGGTGTTTTTGGGGGTGGGGGTGTGGTGTGGTGTGTGGTGGTGTGTGTTGTGTGTGTTGTGTGGTGTGTGGTGTGTGTGTTTGTGTGTGTGTTTTGGGGTGTGTGTGTTGTGTGTGTGGTGTGTGTGTGTGTGTGGTGTGTTGTGGTGTTTGTGTGTGTGTTGTGTGTGTGTGGTGTGTGTGTGTGTGTGTTTGGTGTTTTTGGTGTTTTGTGTGTAGGTTTGTGTGCATGTGGTATGTTTGCGCGTGTGCTTTTGGCCTCTGTGTGTGTTTTGTTTTTTTGTGTGTGGGTGGGTGTGGTGTGTGTTGGGTGTGTGTGGTGTGTGTGTGTGTGTGGTTGTGTGTGTGTGTGTGTTTTGGTGTGTGTGTGGTGGTTGTGTGTGTGTGTGTGTGTGGTGTTGTGTGTGGGTGTGTTGTGTTTTGGTGGGGGTTGTGTGGTGGGTGGGTGTGTGTGTGGGGTGTGTGGTGTGTGTTGTGTGTGGTGTGTGTGTGTGTGTGTTGTGGTGTGTGTTGGAGAGTGTGTGTGGGGTGTTGTGTGTGTGGGGTGTGTGGGTGGGGGTGTGTGTATGGTGTGGTGTGTTGTGTGTTTGTGTGTGTGGTGTGGTTGCCCTTTTGTGTGTTGTCCCTCTGAGTATGTATGTATGTATGATGTTTTTGGTTGTGTGTGTTGGTGTGTGTGTGTGTGGTTGTGTGTGTGTGTGTGTGGTGTGTGTGTTGTGTGTGTGTGTGTGTGTTTGTGTGTGTGTGGTGTGTGTGTGTGTGTGGGTGTGTGTGTGTGTGTGTGGGTGTGTGTTTTTTTGGTTTTTGTGTTTTGGGGTTTGGGTGTGTGTTTTGCGGGGGCTGTGTGTGTGTTTTGTGTGGTTGGTGTTGTTTGTGGGTGTGGGGTGTGTGTGTGTGTGTGTGTGTGTGTTGTGTGTGTGTGTGTGTGTGTGTGTGTGTGTGTGGGGTGTGTGTGTGGGTTGGGGGGGGTTTTTGTGTGTTGTGTGTGTGTTTTGTTTTTCCGGGTGTGTATTTTGGTTGTACGTATGAAATGTATGTATGTATGCATGTATGTATGTATGTATGCCTGCATGCGGGGCGGCGTGCGTGCGTGCGTGCGTGCGTGCGTGCGTGCGTTGCGTGCGTGCGTGGGGGTGCGTGCGTGTGTGGGGGGTGTGTGTGTGTGTGGGTTTGGGGTGTGTGTGTGTGGGTTGGGGGACGTGGGAAATTTTAGTCTTTTTTCGTTCACTCCGTTTATCCTTTGTAACATCCGAGGCCCTTAAAATGTCGAACGAGGGGCTGAAAAGTTTACACTAGATTAGATCGTTCGAACCATTTTTCAAAACTAAATTTTAGCAGAATTCAAAACAAAAAGGATTGGGCCTAAGAAAAAAACCAAAAGGGTTCTTGAAATCCCCAAAGGATGAGTGACACTGAAAAGGGGAAGCGGGGCCCAAAGGGCAGTAAAAAAGGCGGCTGGCCGCATGTGTGTCCCCGGCTTTCGGGAAAAAACCAAAAACCATAAACCTGAAAATACGAAAAAGGGGCGACTATAAAAGGGCAAAATTACTTAAAGATCCTGTTTTTTTTATTTTGTTTTGAGTGTTTTTATACTTACTCGCGTGCGCAAAAAACAAGCAACACAACACACCCCCCAAAACCACACACACCCCACACACAAAAAAAAAACACACACACACAACACCCCACACACACACAACACACCCCACACACACACACACACCACACCCCAAAACCACACACAAAACACACACAAACAACACACACCACACCACACACACACCCCCCCACAACACACAAAAAACCCCCACACACCACACACACACACACCCCAAAACCACACACACAAAACCACACACACACACACACACCACACACACACACACACACACACACACACACACACACACACACACACACACACACACCCCAACACACACACACACACACACCCCACACCCACCAAACACCACACACAACACACCCACACACACACACACACACACCCACCACACACACACACACACACACACACCACACACACACACCACAACACACACACACCCCCACACACCCCCACACAAAACACACAAAACACACACACCCCACAAAAACACACACCAAACACACACACACCCCAACACACACCACACACACCCCCAAAACACAAACAAACAAACCCCCAACACACCAACCTTTCCACCACCCCAACCCCCAAAAAACCCAAAAAAACACAACAACGCAACCACCAACCAACCAAAAACACACAAACCCAAAAAACCTTTTTTAACTAAAAAAGGAAG
>JABMCL010002821.1:25000-72254 GCA_018857735.1 Alviniconcha marisindica | reverse complement strand
AGGGAGCCCCAACTTTTACCATAAAATGTATTTATTATTATTAAGTGTTCCCTTTTTTTGGGCCCGAACTTTTTAGATCAAATTTTTTCCCCTTTTCCCTTTTTAAAAGTTTAACAAAGAAACCCTTTTTTCCCGCCACAAATCGAGATCATTTTCCCAAACCCGGAGCAGACTGTGACAGGGGTAAATTTAAATTTGGAAAAGTTTTTCATTTCCACCCCAAAAACCCCAAAAAAACACACACACACACACACCCCCACACACAACAACAACAACAACAACAACAACAAACAAACAAAAACGCTATATGAAAAATTTGGCTCAATTTAAAAAAGGGGGCTCAATATTGGTAAAACCTCTCTTACACGCAACAGGATCAAAAAAAAAAAGTTCCTACAGGCTTTTTTCCCGTGCCTTTTCCATAAAGGCTTTTACGCTTAGAAGGTGTTTTATAAGGCATTGCTCTTTAAGTGGTCCACTGAGCCTGTTAACTAGACGAGCGCGATAGCAGAGCGTTGATGTTTCACATTTCACTTGCCACCTATCCACGATTTGGGCATACCATTAGCGCCGTCTTAAAAAAATTTTTGCAGGGCCCCGGGAAAAGTTAAATCATGCAGAAGCAAACACTACGAATAGCCCGTGCCAAAAACTGACGAAATAACCTGCTTTCTAGTTATGTAGACTCGCATTAAGCTGAGAAAAAAATATGAAAAAAGAATGAAAAACTAGCTTTTCTAAAAAAAATACAAACATAAAAAAGGTTTTAAAATCGATTTTAAACTGGGGGAATTTAAATTTTACTCAGTTTTGATTTGATGAATTTTCCCCAAATCCTTGTCCAAATTTTAACCGTTTTTTAAATGTTGTTTAAGGGTCGGTTTTTTAGTTTGACAAAAAGGGGGTTACCCCCAAAAATTTTCCCAAAAGGGTGTTTTTTCCCCCAAAAAATAAACGTTCTTTTTAAACCTTTTTTGTGTTTTTATCTTTTTTAAGCGATCCCCTTTTAGCAATTCGAAAGTGCGTTTTTTTTCCATTTTTTGGGCAAGGGGTTTTGGGGAAAAACACCCAAAACAAAATAAATTTAACCCACTTTTAAAAATTTTGTTTTTGTAATGTTTTAAAATTTTTTTGCCAGAAGAAGTTTTTAGTTAAATTTTGCCCGAAAAAACTGGAACACACACACACACACACCCCAAAACGGCACACACGGCAAACACACCACACACCACCCCCACTATATATATAATATATTATATATTATAATATATATATATTATAATATAATATATATTATATATATCAGAAACCATGCAATTTCATTTCTGTACTGTTAGAAACCCGGGAACCGGGGAAGACGACGCTTTTGTTTTGAAGCCGCCGGGGGTTAGCGAAACGCCACTTTGGCCTTCACAAAAGCCGCCCGGGCGATAGCCGCCGGTGCGCGCCTTTTTTCAAACTGTTTTTCCTCCCTTAATATTTTGACCGCTTGTTTTTTTACCTCTCTTTTTTTCCTAGTCCTTTTTATGCACAAGCCATGGGTAATATAATTTGGCATCTTAGAAGGGTTTATTTAGTTTTTTATTTAGACGCAGGATCGACTGGCAGTAGCCGATGCCTCTCTGGGTCCTTTCTTTTTATACCGTCGTCTGCAGGCACTTTCTTGTTTATACTAGTGAATAGAAAGGATCGTTGTTTTGACTCGATTTAAAATAATTCTGTGTCGATCATGCTTGTTGTATAGTATTTTTCTTAGCTGACTTTTGTTTAGTGTTTATTTTGGGTCAAAATTTAAATTATTAAGTATTGTGGGCTGTAGAAGCTAAGTTGTTTCATAGACTACTTGGTATCACTATCAGCGCTGGGTGCGACTTTAAAATAACGGGGCCCCAGGCGAAAGTTCGCACCGTTTGTTTTTTGTACAGTCCTTTTAGTGGGGGTCTTGCTTTTTCTTTTCAGAGTGTTTTTATTTAAAAGTTTTGTACGTTTTAAACCCCTGGGAGCGGGCTCTTTATTCTGATGTAAGTTTTTGTAAAAGTTATATTTTGTACATTGTGTTGTTTTGCTTTATTTAATCTGTTTTTAGACAGGTGCAAACCACGCTTCCCACCTTGTTTTAAATGAATAATGTGTGTACCCTTTTTTTTATACGGTTTAAAAGATTGTAAATGTAGCTTTTATTTTTGTTTTTTTTGTTTTTAAATTTGTTTAGTTATTGCTAGGAAAATGTATTTGTGCGGGCCCCAAAGGGAAAAAAAATTGTCAGCCATTTGGGTCCAGAGGGCCGATTTTATTGGGCGATGCGTGTGTTCCTTGCGGGGGCCCCCGCAGTTTCCCCCTTATCTTGGGGTGCGCGTGAGGATTTTTTGGATCGAGGAGCAGAGCGCTCCTGCAGTCGAAGGGACTGAAACGTAAATTGTCTCCCTTGTGCGTTGTCTCTCTGGAGAGATTGAAAATTTGGTTGTTGTTTTTTTGTGTTTTTTTTCTTGAAGTTATGCCCGGTCAACCATGATTATTATATCTGCGCGAATATAGCCGAGGGGGGGGGATTCACCAAATACCAAAGGCGTAGAAATGGCAAACGTTAACATCTAAAAAGTGAAATTTATAGGTCTTCTTTTATTTTGATCACGTTTTGGATCATGAATGAACACACACAACATAAAACCCCTGACCGGAAAAGCCAAAACCCAAAACGCATGGGGCCCAAAAGGGTTAAGCGAACAACTCTAAAGTGTGGTTCCTTCTTTGGCTTAGTTAACTTTAGTCCAGCTCTGGAACCGTGGTCGCTGGGTTTGTATATATACAACCGGCAATGTGGTTGGTGTCGCGGCCCCCCCGGCCCTCGGCCATCCGGCCTACGGCGCCGCTGCTTGTTTCTGCTCTGGGTAATCTTTATTACAAAAAAATGTCAATCATCTTAGGGGTGGGCTAGTTTAGGTTTAACAGAGGAAATGAAGAGGCGTTAAAAACGACATGCAGTAACTGTTTCCCTTTTAGTTTTAAAATATACAAAAAATTTATTTAATTTGGTCGGGTTTCAACCAAAGGTTTTTAAATTTTTCTGAGAGATAAAAATTCAATCTTGAATTTTATGTTTAAATTTTAAGGCCCCAAAACCACGGAGGCCCCTTTCCCCGGGGGAAAAAAAAGCTAAAAAGGGTTGTGGTTTTTGGACCAGGCCCTTTCCACCCCTTGATCAACAAAACCCCCAGCGTGATTTAAAAAAGAACCCACTACATAAAGTTCCAAGATAATCCCGCCTTATTTCAAAAAGTATGATCCGTTAATCTATGCATGCGTTTGGTTTTCTCTTTTGTAAGCTGTCAAAGTCAATGTTTGTGTGCATGTGGTGGAAGTATAATTATTAGTGTAGGACTACATGGCTAAACACAAAATACGTGCCGTATAACGGCCGAAATATTGTTCATTCACTTGGAACATTGCATTATTTTAAATTAATAGTGTGTGTGTGGTGTGTAAAGGGGGGGGGGGGGGGGGGGGGGGGGGGCGGGGCGTGCGTGCACGCACTACGGTAAAAAAAATCTTAAAATTCAGAGGAGGTTTTCAGTGGTGTATAAAATTTTATGGCATATTAATTTGAAATAATATTTATATTGAGGAACTAAGCAGTAATGAGAGTTTTGGCTGAAAATAAAGTGCTTTTAATTCTGTCAATAATTCTCTACACGGCTCTAGTAAAACCAAAACCAAAATGTGGAGGCATGCTCATGCAGACTACCAATAACTGCTGCATAAACTGGGGAAAGGCGATACTGCCATACAAACCCATCGACTGGCATCTGTGAAACACAGACAGGCAAAAGACAGAGCACTTACAGACACACAACCACACTGAAACCGTGGGATACGCACCCCCACACACGGGACGCACAAAAACACACCCACACACCACACACACACACACACCACCCGACACCTTTCTGTGTGGCCTGCCGGCTAAATCAGTGAAATATCCTACCTGTTCTGACGCTTGTTATACAGTTAAAAACCCCTTGACAGTGACATTCCACAGGGAAAAGTATCCAACGTTAAGTGTGCTCACAATGATAATAATATGTCACAAGTTCAGTCCCAGTTTCTAAGTAAATATAAACAGATGTATAATAAATGACCGAGCGGTGGGCCCAAAAGTTTTACTGTATCATTTTTCAAAGGCATGGTGCTTTCAATGATATATTTCTCTTGCAGGTCTGGAGTAACTTGTAGAAAGTGATCTGTCATAGTTAGCCTAAATTTCTGTTCAGCATTAATTAAATTTCATTAATTTAATTCTGCTAAACTAACACATGAAGAAATCTGCCAAAAACAGAAGCAACACAAAAATTAACCCCAATCCCTTTTGGCTATAACTCTGCACTGTCACAGATATAGAAGTAACACTGCCATCTACCATCCCCTCTTGTATTGCTGCTTCTCTCCACTACTAGGCCGGAGTTGGAGTTCGCTATTTCTAACTGTTCTGTGTAGAGGGGGGGGGTAATCTGGGATTTCCCCAACTGTCAGAGGTCTTGACCATCTGGGCTTTGGTCTTGACAAAACCTGGACCACTGCAGGAGAGAGGCTGGAAGTGTCTGTTTGGGTTACTAATTGCTTTGGCAAGCGGGAAAATTTTGGGTTAAACTGCCCCTTTCCCCTTTTCCCCATCTACCAAGGAGGGCTGCAGACCATTATATTATAAAACCAGGGTCCTTGTCTCAAAAGCCCCTTTGACCTTTGGGTGAGTTTTCTCTCACCAAAAAAAACCCCAAAAACCAAAAAAACCCCCGAAACAGGTCTTCGGAAGAGTCGAGAGTACTTTGGATTCGGCTGCAGCCATTTTTTCGGGTCGCTTGCCAGAGGGGCGGAGCTTACGGCTGGAAGCGGTGCGTTGTGGGTGGTTTGTTTTCTCTCTCTACAGAGACACTACATTCGTGTGTGTTTGGGTTGGGGTGTGTGTGTGTGTGTGTGTGTGTGTGTGTGTGTGTGTGTGTGCGTGCGTGCGTGTGTGCGTGCGTGCGCGTGCGTCGTGTGTGTGGGTGGGGTCAGTGTGTGTTTTTCATGTGTATGTGTGTTATTGTAGTGTCCTGCCACTAAGTGCCTCATCGTCTAAACTGAAGATACAAAGGCGAAGTTAGTTTGAATTCGCCGCGTTGGCGGTTTCAAAGTCCGGCAACTAGTGTTTTTTTGTTTGTTTTTTGTTTCATGTGGTGTGTGTGTTGTGTGTGTGTGTTGTGTGTGTGTGTGTTGCGCGCGCGCCTCGTCTCCATACAACAGGCACTGACATGCAACTATATTTGTGTTGACATGATTCCACATTGACCAGGTTTTCTCATCTTGGGGAATTTAGCTGGGTGCCGGGAACAACACCAAAGTTATGTTCTTGGTGTAACATATAAGCAACTCTCGCACCTATCATGTGTGTGTGTGTGTGTGTGTGTGTGCCGTAAAAAATAATCAAAAACAAAACTAAAAACAAACAAAAAAAAACTGCACTTAATATAAATACCGTATGAGTTTTCTCTGTCTCACTCTTGTTCACAGCTATAGAAATTTTATCAGAATTTTTTTCCCTTTACACATCAAATTTTTCTAAAAAAAAAAAGAAGAGAAAAATGTACTTAATTTGAATACAAAACAATGTCTCACCTCCCCCCCCCCCCCCCCCCCCCCCACATACACAGCTAACAAACATACATGAAAGTGCACACAGCCACACTGGCACATACACAAGTACACAGTGCAATAAAGGTGAATCAGCTCATAAGTAGTAACTTGACACTATCATCAAGTCAACCATGCTGAACATACCAGAATCAAATACAAATAAATAATTAATGAAAAAGGACAGAAGTAGAAGTCGATTCACAGTTCAAAATATACTCATAAACAAACAGTTAACAAAGTTGTAGCTCGTAGATTGTGATCAGAAATTCAAGAACTTGTAGAAGTGAGATTTAAAAAAATTCTGGTCTGTTTGGAGGGATGATAAAAATTTTTTTTAAACGGGCACAAAAATGACCGTCATGGACTAACATAATATTTTTCGGGCATATTATTTTCATTAAAACATTTACTTGAAACAGCAAGATTGCTTTTATTTTAAATCGAGGTAGAAGTCGGAAATTCGACCTTCCGTTTCACTCGCAACTGGGAAACTGAAACGATGTCTTCTTCATTACGATGTTAAAGACGAAGTAAAAAATAAAATCTAAGAATTTACTGCGCCTCAGTATTTTTGTAACATCTCTAGTGCGTAAAGGGATCAAATGTGTGAGCGATTCTATGGCCACTGAAACTGAGAACGCTAGCAGGTTAGGTTATAAAATGCTGCGTTAATTATTCCCGTGGCATTCATGACTTCAGTATCAGATGGGGTGGCCACACAACCCCAAAAACCACAAAAAAAACCCCAACCCTTAAATTACCACTTTCAGTTAAAACATTTACTTGAAACAGCAAGATTGCTTTTATTTTAAATGGGGAAAGTGGGAAATTTCGACCTTCCGTTTCACTCGCAACTGGGAAACTGAAAGGGTGTCTTCTTCATTACGATGTCGGTTAATTACTTGCACGTGGATCTCATGACTATCAGTATCAGGAAGTGATCCAGCACACACACACACCCCCACACACACACACACACACACACACACACACCACACACAAAAAATACTCGCATTTTATGTTTAAAAAAATGCATGAGGGGAGCACACATTAATGCCAAGATACCTCAGTGAAGTAAAGTTCAAAAAAAGAGAGGAAAAAGAAAAAATTTAAAGTCTGATTACAGAACTTTGAAATAGGCAAGACCCCTAAAAATTTGCATACTGTGTGTCCTGTCAAAATAAATAAGCGTTCGTTTGAACCTTTTTGTGTTTGAATCTTTTTTTAGCAAGATAGCAGTCATTCTGTTTCAGATTTATAAAATAAACAACACTCATAACAATGCAAAAGGTTAAACTAGAATCATCATGAGTTAAAACATGGCCCATCAAATAACAATTAAGCAAACATAACATCCTTGGTCAGTTTTATATCACGTTTTTCTGAGTCTAAATTGATTGGTTGGGGGTGTGTGTGTGGGTGTGTGGTGTGTGTGTGTGTGTGTGTGGTGTGTGTGTGTGTGGGGCCCCTCTCTTTTTTGTGAGTGTGTGTGTCATCAGCTACCATCACACTGTGTAAACCCAAATTTTAAAGGTTCTGATTAATACAAACAAATTTAATAAGGACAAACTGTTTTTTCAAAACCCCCCTCTCTCTCTCTCTCTTCCCTTCTCTCTCTCTCCCCTCTCTCTCTCTCTCTCTCTCTCTCACCACACACACACCACACACACACACCACACACACACACACACACACACACAATCAGCAGCTGTTCAGCCTGTTTAAAAGAACATTCTACCTCATGAAAAATTAATGGGCGGTTTTAAATTTTCCATTTATGCAGAATCAGGACATATATCATTATATGGCACCTTTTAAAAGATAAAATTAAAATTTTAAAGATTATTGAGTGCTGGTATTAACAATTAGCAAATTTAAACTACTGGACACAGTACAGTATGTCAAAATAACAGTCTTGCAAGTTATCATGGGCTTTTGCAAAAGAATATTGCTTCACACTGAAAATCTTGACCCAAAATGCATTCAAAAATAATATGTACTATATTTAAATAATAATATGTATTGATTAAATAATAATATGTATATTATATAACAGCAGTCTCGTATGGCTAACTTGAACAAGTTCAAGCGATATTGATAATACTTTAATAGTTTATTGCCTGATTTTGACAGTTGCTAACTTGCTTTTAAAAGCAACAAAGTTCCAACTCTGATAACTTGCTTCTACAGATACACAATTTCAATAATGAATAAGTTCATACAGTTATTACAACAGTAGACCTGGTGTGTTTTGTTGCCTGCCTGTGTGTGTAATTGTGATGTGCCTGTGCCTGAGACATCAGTAGGGTTTAGTTTGCAAGTGCCTGTTGTCTGCTTCCAGTGACCAGATGTATTTTTCCCCTTTTCTTCTCTTTCTTTTTTTACCCGGCATCGCACCCCAAGTCAAGTGACAGTTACCTATCTAATCATTATCTATCTATTATTATTATATATATATATATATATATTTATATATATATAATATATAATTATATATATAAAAAGAGAGAGTGCCGCTCTTCAAGTTGATCCCTTAGGTGGCCACAGCCAGGTCGTTGCTTACACTGCCACTCTAAAGGGGCTGAACGGGGGGAAAAACAAAAACAAAACAACAAACCCTGTTGCATTTTGCAATCTCCACTGTTTTTAAACCGTCTGCGGCTTGTTCTCCCCGGCTTTTGTGGCACTGTGTTTGTGTGTAAATAAATGCATTAATCCGTGACGACCCGGTGAAATGGTTCATTTGCTTTTCTATTGCGTAAAACTGTGTTTGATCCATGCTCGAATTTTCGCTTCAAAACCACGCCGTCCAGCCAGCAACCGAGCTTGCAAGCGAAGGTAAACACAAGGCTGGGGAACGGCCGGAAACGAAGCTTTTTTAATCTCTAAACAAATCAAAAGTTATTAGTTGCAGCTTGAGAACCAATATATGTGTACCCTCCATGTAAAAGCAAATACTTTTGTTTAAAATACAAGTCGTCAAAATTAATATTTTGTTTGAGTTCGGATCTAAAGCTTGTAAAAAAAGAAAAAGGCTTAATGAGGATAGCAGCGTTACCTCGCAACTGCAAATGGCGGTTGTGTACATAGACTACAGGCTCTGGAACTTGAAGTTGAATAAAAACTGAGCGACGATCTCACTGGAAAGGCAGCGCATGCATCCAGATGTACATGTTTATAGTTTCCCAAAACAGTTCACCCATGTTTGACAGGCGCTTGGCCAGGTCAACCGGCTATCAGTTCACCGGCCGGCAGGGCCAGACCTTGTTTTGTTTAGTGCCAGACACTCTTGTTGTAAGGACAAAAGGGCCTCTGGAACCAGGATCCTAGTTTAGAGTTAAGATGGTATGGAAAAAAAATTTCATAAAAAAAAAAAAGTAATTTACAACACACACACACACACACACACCCCCACACACACACACACACACACACACACACCACCCACACACACACCTTTTTGGTTTGATTTAAATTTGGGAAAAAAACCTTGGAAAAATTAAAAAACCCAACATGGGGTCTCCAAAAACCCCAGCCCCCCGAAACATTCAAAATTTAATTGTTCTTGTCTTTCCCCACACCTTTCCAACACATTCACCACTTTATTCGGGAAATTTTTTGCTTTTCACTTTTAAGCCCCAAACCACACAGGAACAAAAAAATTTTAAAAAAACGATTCAATAAAACTCCGGTAGAAAGTGCAAAAAAGAGATTTTAAAAAGGTTTTTTAAGGCAAAAATTCTTGGCTGACATCTTTTGTAAATTTAAAGTCATTTGTTTTTTTTTTAAAAATTCGCTTGTTTCTAAAACTGTTCCTAGATATTTTATTTTCATTTCACTCTTTCAACTTTCACCCCCATAAATTTAAAAAGATCGGGAAATACAGTTGGAGCTTTTCTAAAATCAATTAGCTTTTTCCTTTGTTTTCTTTCCAAAATTCAAGGGAATTACCCCTGAAAACCAGTTACTAAACCCTTTTTTAAAACTTCAGCAAAAAAAAACAAATCGGGTTTTTTGGAAAGATTTTCCCCTTTGCAGAAATCGTCAGAGTATTTTATGTTTGGTTTTGGGTTTTAGTGCGTGAGGTTTATTTGTTTTAGAGTGTAAAAAGAACAGGAGATAGGACAGTGCCTTGTGGACAGCTGGTAAAAAAAAGAGCGGGAAGACGAGAGTACAGCTTGGGGACGAACTGTCTGAGGAAAGACGACCCAAAAAAGTCGAAAAATCCAAAAGAATCAGTCTTTGGGGGGGTTAAAGTCGGTTTCAAAAGTTTGTTTGCCAAAGAGGGTGGTTTATGGGTTTTTTAAGGCAGAAGAAAAGGGCGATGAAAAATTCGGGGAAAAAAAAAAACCTGTTTTTCAAGATAAATATATGCATTGGCGAAAAAAGTTTCAGTTGGGTTCTTCCCTTTTGTTGTGCTTGTACGAAATACACACACACACACACACCCCAAAACAAAACACACACACACCCCACACACAAAAACACCCCGCACGGGACCACGGCACGCATGCACACACACACACACACACACACACCCCCTTTATTTTATATATATATATTTTATATATATATATATTAATATAATATATATATATATATATAACCTTGTCTGTTTTCCCTGTCCCACAAACCCGAAGGCGGGCGCTCGATCGCTCGCTCTCGATATAAAACTGAATAGATTTTTCCACTTTCATCATAAAATTGTTCCGTTTTCAATCCAACACTTTTCCGACCCCCCAAAAATTTTCCTGACGCCCCCCCCCCCCCCCCCCCCCCCCCCCCCGCTCTCACACTCAAAGGACGGACGGACGGCGTGACCCCCCGACGTACAGGGGCGTATAGCAGTAGCACCAGTACCACACATACGTGATTTCGTCGTTTGCACTTTGGGGCGATTCTTTAAACCCTGACTTATGATTCGAAACAAAGGGGCGGCCAGACTGGGAAAATGCATCCCCCGCCAGTGCCGTCCTCCAATATCGACCATGTGCTTTCGCCCAAAAAAAAGGGAAATAAAATCGTAAAGGCATAAAAATGAAGTACATGCTGCAGCGACTGGTCAAGGCAATTGATCAAGAAACCTCACACCACACACACACACACACACACACAACAACACACACACACACACACCACACACACACACACACCACACCACACACACACCACTATCATCTCATCATCCCCCCATCATCTCCATATCAGAAGCCGCCCCCGGGTTTTTAAACCAAGGGGAAATAAAAAATAAAAAAATCAAACAAAACTTTTCGAAAATTTTTCAAGGTTGACTTTTGTCGGGAGGTAAAAAAAAACGAAACTCGAAGAAAAAAGAAAAAAAACCCCCCCGTTCGACTAAACGTTTGATTTTATTTTTTGTACGGGAGAGCTGTGCAAGCTACTCGAGTTACGGGCCTTGAGTTCCCCCCCCCTTCTCTCCAGTCGGGCGCTGCCTGCCACGCTGGGCCCGGTGCCGCGCGGTGCGGTAAAAAGACAGTGCCTGCCCGGTTTTTTACCACCCGCCCATCACAGTGCTTCGTTTTTTCAGCAGAGAAGGAGACTCCTGCTACCACCAGCAAGTACAACTACGACCTGGCCAACTGGGACTTGTTCAGGTGTCTTCTGGGAACCGCAGAGATAAACGTAGGGATGCTGACCTCGACGAAGTGAACCGACGAATAGTCTCCTCCATTCTTGAAGCCGCCAGGGAAGCTATACCGATGACCGGTGGTGGGCTGTCACGGTCGAATAGCAACCCTTGGTGGAACAAAGAATGCGAGGAGGCTGTCAGAGTCAAACGGGTAATGTACAGGCACTACTCCAAAGACCAGAACGCCGAGACTCACGAACGAATGAAAGCAGCCAACAGAGACTGCAACAAGATCATAGCACAGGCCAAGAAGGATCACTGGATAGCCTTCGCGGATTCTATTTCGGCTGGGAAGGCGGACTTAGGATCTGTGTGGAAGAAGATCAGAAGAATGAAGCAGCAGTGCGTTGTTCCTGATTGTGACCTGCAACACGGCAGCACAAAGTACACCACGGCCCAGAGCAAAGCGGACGCTCTCGCGAAAGCTTTCGCTGAGGCCAGTGACACCGACAGTCTCCCGGCGGACAGGCAACAATTCCGACGAGAGATGGAGGCTACCTTCACGCACCCGGTGCCAGACGACAGTTTGGCGGTTAACAGCCCACTGACCTGCACCGAGCTAAGACGAGCCTTGGCTTCCATCAAGAAAGTCAAAGTCTCCACCGGTGTGGACACCGTCTCGTATCGGATGCTGAAAGAGGCCCCCGAGTCGTTTCTGAAGATCCTGCTGGATTTCTTCCAAAGATGCTGGGATGGGGGCACAATCCCCGCTGGGTGGAAACACGCCATTGTCGTCCCCATCCACAAACACGGCAAACCGAGGAAGGAGCTCGGCAGTTACAGACCCATCTCCCTGACATCCCACCTAGGGAAAGTGTACGAGCGGGTGATCAAGAACCGACTAGAATACCACTGTGAGTCAAAGAAAGTGTTTCCCGTGTGCCAGGCCGGCTTCCGACGGGGACGGGGTGTCACAGACCACCTGGTGAAACTGGGTGAGCACGTCGGGAGGGCACTAGGGAGGAGAAAGGTCCTACTGACGTGCTTCTTTGACATCTCCCGTGCCTACGACCAGGTCTGGCACGCCAAGCTACTACAGAAACTCGACAAGATCGGAATTTCCGGCAACATGTACAACTACATCAGATCCTTCCTGAGCGACAGATCGATGCAGGTCAGGTGGAAGGGAGCCACGTCGACCACCAAAGGAGTAAGTATGGGCGTTCCTCAGGGATCAGTGATCGCCCCCCTGTTGTTCAACATCATGGTCCACGACGTGGACACAGCAGTGAAGGGAAAGGTAGTGCTGACCATGTACGCCGACGACTTGGCGATATGGACGGACACCCATATCAGACGTCTCCACACAAACAGCTCGTGTGTGAAACACAGCATGAAACTGTTCCAGGAAGCTGTGGACGGGGTGGTCCACTTTATGCAAGTAAATGGATTCGCTCTTTCTTCCCAGAAAACAGTGTTCGTCCCATTCCACACCAACACCTCTCAGAACACGGAGGTGCACGTCAGGGTGAACGGGCAGAGCATCTTTGCATCGAAAGAAGTTAAGTACCTGGGTGTACACTTCACTCGCTGGGGGCGTACGAACCAGCAGGTCGCGCACAACGCGCGGAACGCCTCCCGAGCCCTCAACGTGATCAAGGTGCTATCTGCTCAGCCCTGGGCCAACACCCCCAAGATCCTCGTGAACGTGGTGCGGGCCCTGGTGCGCTCACGCCTGTCGTACGGACTGGAAGCCATGCCCCACCTATCGAAAACGGGCCTCGCCCGTCTCACCGCCATAGAGGTGCGCGGTCTGCGACTGGCCCTCGGGCTGCCGCAGTCCGTGCCACAGTGCCTGGTGTACAGAGAGGCCGGGCTCCTCCCGTTCCGTCGCCACATCCAGCTCATCTGTAGTAAGTATGTTTTTAGATGCCAGACTGTCGACAACTCCACCGTCGACGAGATAACTACTGCCTTCCGAAACCCCTCCCAACTCCAGTCCTACTCCTCCATCTGTGACCTGGTCTGCGACCTGGTCCGGAGCGCGGGACTGGATGGTGTTGAGGTGGCGACGAGGCCGATGCATCCCTATCCACCTTGGCTCCTGGAACGAGCGCACGTTGAGGTGGACATGGAAGGGCTGAAGAAGGACCAGAATCCACTCGTTCTAGCAGTCACAGCTAGGCTATGCCTGGAAGAAAAGTACCAACACCACCTGAAGATCTTCACTGATGGTTCTGTGATGGAGGATGGTGCAGCTGGAGCTGCCTTTGTGATCCCAGAGTTCAACAACCTCACACACTCCTATTCACTACCCGCAGTGTCGGTCTTCACCGCTGAGCTGTTGGCTATCTCCATGGCCCTGCAACACATCAGCGCGATACCAGTCACTCCCTTCGCCATCGTTATCTGCAGCGACTCCAAGGCGGCGCTGGCAGCCATCAAGTCCGACTCTCAAAACGCACGGGAGGATCTTGTGCGTGAGATCGCGACAACCACCCATCAGCTGATCACCCGCGGTACGGAAGTTCGCTTTCAGTGGGTACCAGCGCACGTCTGCCTCTCTGGAAACGAGAAGGCGGATAGAGCAGCAAAAAGAGGAGCCAAGGGAGTTGACTCCTCGACTGTGACGATGAAAATCGGCCTGGCCGACGTATATGCGGAACTAAACAAGCAGGCGTGGAAGCAGTGGGAGAAGGAGTTCCACTCAATGGCCACGGCCAAGGAGTGGGACGATACCTCTCCCCCCTGCAGGGCAGGAGTCTTCTTCCCTGGAGAGCCGACCTACATAGCTCGCATCATGCATCGTCTGCACGTGGGCGTCTGGAGATGCATGTGCGTACCGACGAAGTGTGAGTGTGAGATGAGCGTCTCGTTTCACCACGTGATGTTCTCCTGCACCTCATGTTCAGACCATTTCCAGCCTCTGACTGGGAAACTACGCAGCGTGGGACTGCCCCTGTGTACAAAAAGCCTGGCAGTGTGCGATCAGCGTGAAGGATGGAGCCTCTTACGGGCTGCAGCCAGACTGGTCTACACCTGTCCACTGGCAGCCTACCTGTAGTATGTGGGACCACCGGCTACGTTCAACGCTTTCCCGCAGCTCGGGTTAATCCCGGCGGCGGAGGAAGGGGCGAACGTCCCCGTGTTTCCCGCACCCAGTTCTAGTCTGCTGGACCTGATTCCAGCGACCACCACAAATGTATGCTTGCATACCCAAGTGTTTTTAGCCGCCTGACTACAGGCCTCGATTTTACTACAAGTGTATTTAAACTACCATGTGCGTCTTCGACGTTTTTAACTGTAAATACTGTGTGTGCCGATTGTACATATTACATGTTGGTGCAGCCCGCCGACATAACCTTACAAGGTTTTTCATCTGCAGCCCAGTTTTTAACTGTAAATAGTGGACGACGATCTTTTTAACCGGACCCCTAGTGTGCTGCCCAGTTCTACGAGTGAATGCCCCAGTACAGCCAAGACGACCCAGCACCCTGACCCCAGTATTGATCCGCAGGTGGACACATCTCATCTCTCCCCTCACCCCTCATTCCCCCTTTGTTCCAGCGACCTCATATCCCGATCCAAATATTGATCCGCAAGTGGACCAAGCTTTCTTCGCTCCCCATCCCCCCCGTCTCCCCCATGATCTATGATATATCCAAGTCAAGCTTACTTTATAGATTGTCTCTAATATGCTTTTAGCATCTGAGGACATTAAGCAAAAACTCAAGAACAAGGTCTAAGATACATCTGAGGACATTAAGCAAAAACTCAACAAGGTCTAAGATCATGGTTCAGGAGCTGTGTGAGAGTCGAGGTGGACGTCCTGGACTGTCCGTCCTAACGAGCCTTCTGGTTTCCGTGGACGCAAAGAATTATTGCACCGTGCTTCGGCATTGGTCACAACTTGTCCCTATTATGTCAACTGACATCTGAGGACATAAAGCATCACTTCATCATCAGGTTTCTGCACCATGTGCTGAAAAGTGCTGGTCAACCCCACCTTCTCCCCCGAGTATACATGCTGAAAAGTGTGTTACTCTTCCCTTAGTTAGAGGACTCGGTGCTGAAAAGTGCTAGTCCCCCCCCACCCCCCCCCCCCCCCCCCACGCCCTAACCCCCCGGGTCCTACATGATGCTTAGAAAGTGTGTTGCCTCTTCCCTTAGTTAGTTAGAAATCCTGACAGCTGCACAGTGCAGGCCCGCATGTTGTTTAGATTTATTAGAAGACGTGTGCTGCAAAGTGCGAGCGTTAGTTAAGTCAGTTTATGTTTGTTTTGGTCTTCTTTGTGGCTGGCAAAGTGCAAGTATTATTTTAAGTCAGTGCAAGGGTGCAACTTACTTTTGTAGGTAATTGGTACTGAGCCTATGCCGGTAGCTAGGTTAGCTATGGTTTAGTGCGTAGGTTAGGCATAGTACCGATCGTCAGTTTGTTTTGTCTTTTGTGTTTACTGTATGTGTAAAACATTTCCGGTAGTGTAAATAAAATTGATTGCTTTTCTTTATTCTGGTTCGTCACTGTAAATGGGAGTGAGAGTAGTAACTGAGACGGAGTGTGGTCGAAGTGTGCGCGCTGTGGCCGTGCCTTCAGTGTTTTTAGTCATGTCGGGTACATGTGTAAACTTCTGTCTCCCCGTATGCTTTTGTCTAGTGTCTGTTTCAAGTGGCATATGTGCATAGTGAAACGGCACACCTACCTCTGAGGAGGCGGACAAGCACCAAACACTAAACAGGTTTTTTTTTCATACCAAGGTCGGTCGATTGTAGTGATTTTGAACACAACGCGAGGAACACTGAAAGGCACACTACATGAGGAAGACTAGAGGCAATTGTTTATTCCAGTGTGAGTGTCTCTCCTTGGCAATCTCCAGCCTCCCCATGAACCTAGAATGAGGAACGGGCCGCAGGTCCGGTTACAATATTTTGTTGTTTCTCACTTTGACAACTAATCCACGAAATTGCTGGTAATGTCAGATTTCTATTATGATGAACCAGTCAGTCGGTATGTGCGATGTATATATATATATATGTATATATGTGGAGAGAGAGAGAGAGAGAGAGAGAGAGAGAGAGAGAGAGAGAGAGAGAGAGAGAGAGAGAGAGAGAGAGCATAGTGGTGGTAACTCGAACTCGAAAACTTTATTTTACAAGTGTAATGGAGTGGAGTGGTAGAAGGACAGTGACCCAGGCAGCGGAGTCAGTCAAAATGGAGACCACAGCAGGCGAACGGCAGCAATCAGGTTTTATTCTACAGCAGCAGACACTTTCTTCAGCGACACCTAAAATCCTCGGCACAC
This sequence comes from Alviniconcha marisindica, assembly GCA_018857735.1. Lineage (NCBI taxonomy): Eukaryota > Metazoa > Mollusca > Gastropoda > Provannidae > Alviniconcha > Alviniconcha marisindica. The sequence continues at coordinate 55,697 of JABMCL010002821.1, read as the reverse complement.
GCAATAAGATACAAGAGAACTGCGTCGTGCCGCAAAGAACACACGCTTTCGCTACAATGAAATCAGCCCTCTGACCACAAAATGGCTGACAAATGTGTTTCCTTGGCCCGCACAGATACAGTTTCCTCAACAATAATTAAACTAATTAAAACTGAAATACTCAAATAAAAGCTACGTTACAACACCTTTTAAAAACTCGTATAAACAGAAAAAAATGTAACACACACATTACTTATTTAATTTGCAACAAGAGTGGGAAGAGCGTGGCTTGCACATACGATCAGCAGATTCGTACAACTAAATCACAAATAACACAATGTACAAAATATAACTGTCACTAAAACTTACATCAGAATAAGAGCACGCTCCCACGGTTAAAATGTTACATAACAATTACAATACAACGCTCTGTAAGAGAAGCACAAGACACACTCAAAGACTAACACTAAAACAATCGGTGCGAACTTTTCGCCTGGGGCGCGTTATTTTAGTGTTAGTCGCAGCAGCGCTGATAGTGATACCAAGTAGTTATATGAATACAACTTAGCCTCTACAGTACACAATACTTAATAAGTTATTTCAACCCAAAATAAACACTAAACAACACGAAGTCAGCTAAGCAAAATAACTATACGACAAAGAATTGATCGACACAGAAATACTTTAATCGAGTCAAAAAACGATTCACTACTATTCACGAGTACTACACAAAAAATGCGCCATGCAGACGGACGGTTATAAAAAGAATGGACCTAGAGGGGAATCGGAACTTATTTAAGCTCATCCTCGTCTATAGATTCTAAATAACATTCTAAAGATGCCAAGTTATTACCCATGACTTAGTGCATAAAAAGGACTAGGTGAACAAAGAGTAGGTAAACAAACAAGCGGTCAAAATATTAAGGGAGTAAACAGATTTGAAAATGGCGCGCACCAGCGGCTATCGCCGGTCGGCTGTGAGAAGGCCATGTGGCGTTACGCAACACGCAGCGCTTCAAAACAAAAGCGTCGTCTGCTCCGGTTCCCGGGTTACTAACAGTACAGTAATGAAATTGCATAGATCTGATAACCGGGGCGGGATTATTGTAAAAACGTACAAAGAGCACTTGCTCACACAAGGATTGTAGTTTAGGTTCAATCAAAAAACTGTCTAACGACTAGTCCTTGCTAAGCTACTGGTGAGTAAATATAGCAGAGAGAGATAGAGAGAAGAGAGAGAGAGAGAGAGAGAGAGAGGAGAGGAGAGAGAGGCAGAGAGAGAGAGACGAGAGAGAGAGAGACGACGCACGATTTTTTATTTACGAGGGTAAAGGAATAAGTACAATATACTTTTTTTCATCCACCAAAAAACAAAACAAAAATACAACAACACAACAAAAATGAATTATGACACTCCAAAATCTATTAAACTATTGAGAGAGAAGAGAGAGAGAGAGAGAGAGAGAGAGAGAGAGAGAGAGAGAGAGAGAGAGAGAGACAGAGAGAGACGAGAGAGACAGAGACAGATACAGAGACGAGAGACAGAGAGACAGAGAGAGACAGAGACAGACAGACAGACAGAAAAACAGACAGACAGACAGACAGACAGAGAGTAAAATGAAGAGCATGCATGTATGCATAATATACATATCTAACATCACAAATACTGACAATATAAATGTTCAAATCATGTTCAAAATCAAAGAAATAGTGCACATATCCTTAATCAACGTTTGTTGTGATTTTTTCCATTAAGTACTGTTTAAATGTTTTTTTAAATGCTTTGTGATCTGACAAAATTTTAATTGATAATGGTAAATTGTTCCATAGGTTTCCCCCGGAATACATCAAGCTACATTTAAATAAATCTAATCTAGGACGGGGTACTACAAGTTTGTGTGAATGTCTGTTCTGATTTGAATGAAAGTTTAATTTTAGATTTGATGGTGCATAACCAGATACTATTTTATGCATAATAATGCCTTTATTAAATTCTAATTTTAATTTTAGCGGAAGAACATCTAAAAGTTTATAGTCGTGAGCTGTCAAAGATGTGGATTTTAGAAGGGTTAATTTAAGGGCTCGCTTGTGAATACTAGCAAGAGGTTTTAATGTGTTTGCACTAGCAGAGTTCCAGAGTGTTGAAGCATAGTCAATGATTGGTTGGATATGTGCATGAAAAATATTTTTCGAGCATGAGCATTTAGAAAGTGTTTAATTTTTGCGAGTTGATATAGCTTTTGAGAAACACGTTTGGTTAGTTCATTTACATGATTTGTCCAAGACAAATTATTATCAATAGTTACTCCTAAAACTTTATGTGTTGCTACTTCGACAATTTTCTCATTTCCAATATAAAGTGGCATGCGAGAAAATATGTTCTGGCGTTTTTGTCTTGTTGTTATGGTCATGTATTTGGTTTTGTACGAGTTTAGCGACATATGATTTAGTTCAGTCCATTGAAGAAGATTATTTATACTTTCTTGTAAGCTAAGCAAAAGATTATTTAGGTTTGAGTGACTAGAATGGATAGTGGTGTCATCAGAGAGAGAGAGAGAGAGAGAGAGAGAGAGAGAGAGAGAGAGAGAGAGAGAGAGAGAGAGAGAGAACTTGAACTCTAAAACTTTATTTTGCATGGATTGTATTTTAGGTTCAGTCAAAAAGCCGTCTAACAACTAGTCCTTGCTAAGCTACTGCTGAATAAGTATAAAATTACAGGCATGTTTACATGCATATAGGCATGAATGAGTGAGTGAAACGTTAACAATGTGAATTTCCACACAAAACATAGCGTGTCCACAGCGCCAGATGCACACATGCATACATCACTCTGTTACACAGTATGAGCATACAACCAGTAAATACGGCAGTAGAACATCTGATCAATTCATGTGACCAGTATTGGTATTAATGCTTATCTTATAAAGAACGGAGAGAGAGAGAGAGAGAGAGAGAGAGAGAGAGAGAGAGAGAGAGAGAGAGAGAGAAGAGAGAGAGAGAGAGAGAGAGAGAGTCCACTTTACAATGTCATTTTCAGGTTGTTACAATGGTTGCAGTTAGGCGTCAATTTAACACTGAAGAAGAAAAATTAAATAAGGAACCCGAAGTGTTGCTAGATAATGTGGTAACTCTCTCTCTCTCTCTCAAAAATTGTTTTGAATTGGTCTTACTTTGCCTTATTATTGCTCTGTTCGTATGATGTGATGTTTTAGACAGAAATTAGTTTTGTTTTGTTTTTAAGTCGTTTTTTCTCTAACGTATTTAATGGAATTCTTGTTTGATGTATTGAGTGTTGCTGTGTTGTCATCAGGGACAGATTTGTAAAAAAGCCGACACGTGCTTAAATCTTTATCCCTGTGTAATAAAGTATTATCTTATCTTATCTTATCTCTCTGAGTCTCTCTCTCTCTCTCTCTCTCTCTCTCTCTCTCTCTCTCTCTCTCTCTCTCTCTCTCTCTCTCCACACACACACACACACACACAAACAAACAAACAATCAAAGTAACAACAACAACAACCAAAAAAGACACAAAAAACGGCAGCAAAAATCTTACCGTGCACAGGTTTGGTAATCCATGGGCCATTTCGAATGGAAGGTCCCTGGTTGTGTGTGCGCTACTATTACGTGAAACACGTTCGGACTGTGATGTCTCAAAAAAAGCTCGACCGGTTTGTCGTTTGCCTGGTTATACAACAGGTGCAGCGTCGCGCGTCGCAGCGACATTGGGGCTGTAAAGTGACCTTAATTATTCGACTACCCTGATAGGCCCTACCCGTTTCAGAAGTGATCCGGTCTAATAATATTTCACAATTGCTTCTTTTTTCGGACTGAGATAACGACTGAACGCGAAGCAGGGATGTCAGCATTAGCTTCCACAGTTCTGCCTTCAATGTGTCTTCGGCGTGTAAAAACCTGAGAAATCCGTGTTAACCCCCCCCCCCCCCCCCCCCCCCAAATCAAAATCAAAAAGGAGCTTCGCGCGACGAGCACCTCCTACGCCTAGTACGCCTCGTACAACCGTGACGTGCGTCCTATGTTTTCTCCTAAAACAAGAGAAAAGCGCTCTGATACTTCACACAAGAGTCAAATGCGCTCTACCACGGCCAGACGTGAAGCGGACTGCAGAAAACCTGCATCTCCAATGCCGTTGTTGCATTGTCGGCTATGTAGCTTTTGGAAAGGAAAGACTAACGAAACTTTTGAAGCCATCAAAAATTGAAGATTGACTGCTCAAACGATTTCGTCAGAAGCAATCGATAAAGAAAAGGAAACGAAAAAACAAAACAAACAAACAAATAAACAAACGAACAAACCATTATTATCAATATCAGGAGCCGTCAGTTTTCAAAGCAAAGTTGGACGAAAACAAAGAAGCGGAAGTGGAGGGGTTATCGAACTTGTGAGAAATGTACTGATACACTTTATGAAACAAATCGAGATTGACTATGACAACTTTATCATTCTGGATGTGTTAAAGAACTTCTTGGTTCGGATGCAAATGTATTTTTGGTTAATACTACCTGATAACGGTACTGCAATGTTGGAACAGTGCTTGCTTAGTATTCTGTGTAAACGAATGAAGATGCTTCCTTTATTTTATGTTGTGATTTGAACGCTAGAATGAGGAGTAAGGTTCCGTCTTATTCTGACTTTGCATTGTCGTATCTTGAAGCGTTGGATGTAATTTCTGGCTGAACAAAAGCACAACAACACATCTGAGCTCCAAACGCTGCCCAAGAGATATTGAAGAAAATGAATACGAGCCCAATTTATTGGTGCTGTTTTCAAGTTTTGATTTATATGTTTTGAACGGAGCATGTGATAGTGACACGGATGGTCTGTACAATTACATATCTACTGCTGGTAATAGTGTTTTGACTATTTTATATTTTCTCGCTCTCTCTGTTCTCTGTCTGGGAAAAAATGCAAGTGTTAGAAAGAATTGATTTCAAACGCATGCTAGTTATATGTTCTATGCGCTGCCAAACACAGCCAAATTATTGCAAAGAAGTAGATGCTACAGTGTGTAAACTTAAATTGTCCGATGACAAACGTGGCTTGTTTGAGCAAAATTAGAACTTACCTGGAAACCTGACAGAGACTGAATGAGCTAGGAGTCTCATTGGTATTGATGTAAGCGAAGCGGTTAGTGTATGTACAGCTGCGCTTAGCAAGGTTGCTTCATGTTTGATTAAAGTGGCAAAATAATGTTTTCAAATGAATAGTATAACAAGGAATGTAGAAACATGAAAAGTACAACAAGAAAAGCACTTAGAATTTTTTTCTCGTTCACGCTTGAAGAGGGACAGATATCTTTTCTACTGTGAGCACCTCAAGCAATAGATACATTTGACCAAATAAAATTAAAAAAAATTAAAACTTATATGCCGGAAAGAACTAGAAAGCGGCATAAGAGATTCAAAACATTTTAGCAGAAATGTTCAGAAATTCACAATAAAAACTAGACAAGTGACGTGAGTGACATTTGGCTTGAACACTTTGAAAAAAGTTCTCGACGTCAACGGTATTGGAGAAGATATACTGATGGTGAAATATGTCCTCTTCATGCACCACAAAAAGTAACAGAAATAATTATACAGAAGAAACAAAAACGAAAGGAACAAACCAGAAAGCATGCCAATCCCATCCCTACCCACCGCAAAAAAAGGCAAAGTAGAAAAAAAGCAAAATACCCTCGGTGCAGACAACCTGCAAGTGTTACATGCAAATCTAGGCACTACCACATCTTGTTGAATACGCACTACTGGTGTGTGTGTGTGTGGGGGGGGGGGGGGGGGGGGGGGGGGGGGGAATCCCTACACCTCCAACTTTGCTTCTAAGTAGGCATCAAAACAAGCCAAGGGGAGAGAACACACAATGGAGATTACACACAATGCTGAAAATCACATTCAAGGCTTAAACTTTGGTTCCAGAAAAAGAAGCTTATTCTTGGACCATCAACAAACAAGGGAGTTAATTAGCGCTCGAAATACGTAACACAAGTACAACAACAAAGACCTGAGTTGCCTGAGGTAACTCTCACCTGGCATGCATGTAAATATCAAATCCATAAACTCCTCATATTTTTGTTAACTTTTTTTTAAATGGACCAGCTGATCATACCTCAATGCGTTTATTTGAACGGTAGATCAACTACCCCAGTCGTAAAGACTTTCCGCATCTTGCATCATTGACCTTGAATTGAGTAGTGTTCATGCGCCCTCACAGGCGTTGTTGCATCTGCTCTGCTAATTATTGCAAATTTCTCTTGATTAGTCTCCTCATTTGATTAGCTGTGATAGCATTGTTCTTCGTGATGAGGCCGTTATCGCGGTAGCAGTTGTATGTGTCACTTCCACTGGAAGTGAGGACAGTTGGTCTTGTTCTGTTTCTGCAAGTCCTGACTCTGTTTTACACTGCTTGCCGCCAGCCGGTCATGCTGAGCCTGTGTCCAGTGACAGCGCGTTAAGTGCAGTCGTACGTCGTAACAACAATGAACTCTATACAGTACACCCAGCTTACAGTAAACTCGGTTATAAGCAATTTCGGTTATAGTAAAGGAACGCGCTGGTTCCCGGCCAGAGGTCTTCTATGTTATTACTAAATACTCCTCGGTTAGTAGCAACTCGGTTATAAGAAAAAAACTCTCTTAGAAAAGGCATTTCCCCACGGGGACTGGCTCCTCGGTTATGGTAAAGTGTCCGTTTCGTGACCTTCGTCTACACCAGCAACTTGTGCAATCTACCATGTCACTCATCGGATGTGACCCAGAAACACTGACGCTCACCCGCCACCACTCCCTCCACCCGCCCTCCTTCCCCATCTCCCTGCTTGAAAGGCGCTCGAAAACTACTTTTCCCCCTGTCCCCATCCTTGTTAATAAGAATGCGTTATTCATGCCAATGTCCAGCACTTACCCCTACATGTTTGGTAGAGCGCCGTTGAATTTTCTTGGCAGGGAAAAGCGAAACTATTTGTTTTCATTTCTTGGAAGGGAAAGGCGAAACTGTTCGTTTTCATTTGCACGCTAACCAGACATAGACAACGGAGAAATTGGGTCCAGCAAAACTTGTAAACAGCTCTTTCAGAACTTCAACACCATTCTCGGCGAAAACATTTCTTCACCTCTTCCTTCAGCGTTTGACTGACGACCTCCCGAATGTCTTTTCTGATTACTTCACCGAAAAAACTCCGCACCATCAGAAACAATTATTTTCCTCCTCTAAATCCAACCGCTTGCCCTGATACCTATTTCGCTGGAAATCCCTTGCTAAATTTTGAGCCCGTCACTGACGAATTTGTCTTAAAAATAATCAATAGTGCAACTGCCAAGTCATGTGAACTCGATCCCATTCCCACCACGCTTCTTTATGAAAACTTAGGCATCCTCTTGCCGACCATCACGAACATCATCAACAAATCTCTTACCACTGGCATTGTACCACGTGATCTGAAGACTGCCATCGTCAAACCTCTGTTGAAAAAGCCATCGCTTGAACAAAATCTTTTGAAAAACTTCCGCCCCATTTCTAATCTTCCATTTCTGTCGAAAAATACTTGAAAAAGTCGTTCTCCACAAACTTCTCTCCCATCTCCAAGAAACCAACCTCAGCAACCCCTTTCAGTCAGCCTATCGAGCAGGACACAGCACAAAGACCGTTTTGTTACGTGTTGTAAATGACATTCTCTCCGCTGTGGACAATGACAACATTTCTGTACTTCTCTTGTTGGATCTTTCTGAAGTTTTTGACACTATTGACCAAATTCTCCTCTCCCGCCTGAACTGTTTTTGGCATTCAGTCTACTGCACTCCAGTGATTTCAGCGTGTAGAAAATAGGTCGTTGCCTCCCTGGCTCACAGTTGACATTCGACAGGCTATGAAACAAAGGGACCGATTTAAGAAGCAGAAAAATTACCCTGAATTTAAAAAGCAAAGAAGACATGTGAAATATTTAGTCAGGCAGGCAAAAAAGACATATTTTGAGAAAATTGTGTCCAACCAAACTGACAACACTTGCTTGGTTTGGAAAGCTCTGAATGCTCTTACCAAGAATTTCTCTTGTAAACAGAATATACCAAGTACTTTAACTGCGGAGGTATTTAATGATCACTGTTTGTCTCTAGCGAAAACATTAACTAAAACGCGTCGGGGGGGGGGGGGGGTGTGGGGGGTGAAGATCAGTCGATGAACTAAAGAATTTTTGCACAAAAAGGCTTAAATTTGATGACTCTTTCATCATCCCTGAAATTACAGCTTATGAAGTTGGTAGATATGTTTCCAGTGTTGGTAGCAAAAATACCTCTGGTTGTGATGGAATTAGTAATAAAATTATTATGCTTTCATTACCATACATTGTTCAACACCTAGCATATGTTTATAATTTATGTATCAACCACAACTGTTTTCCTTCAGGCTTGAAAACGGCAAAAGTAGTTCCTCTCCCAAAAGCGAAAGATTTAACTGACATCAATAATTATCGTCCCATTTCTGTTTTGTCTTCAATCTCTAAACACTTGGAGAAGCACGTGCACAAGCACCTGCTCAAATATCTTGACAGATTCAACCTAATCCATACACATCAGTCAGGATTTCGACTACAACACTCATGTCAGTCAGCACTTACCTGTCTTGTTGACAGGCTACTATCCTCCTTAAATTTGTTCCAACAGCAGTCATTGCTTCAACTTTCTCTGTCTCTGTCTGTCTGTCTGTCTGTCTGTCTGTCTGTCTGTCTGTCTGTCTCTCTCTCTCTCTCTCTCTCTCTCTCTCTCTCTCTCTCTCTCTCTCTCTCTTCCGGTGCTCGGCCGGTCAAGACGTGTTTACTTGTGCTCTGCGGAAAAGTTGCTTTAAGTGATGTTCTAATGTGCTTTTAGTACAAAGTTTTGTACCACCGTGTGTGTGATGTCGAGGAGATCCCACGGACCGTATTAGTATGAATTTGTAGTTGTACAGAGTTGTGTATTTCATCTCAAAGTTTAGCTTCAATGTGTGTGGTTTGATGTGTTAGCTAGTTCTGCGTTTGACCCTACGACGTCCAACACCAGCGGGGATGGCGTAACGCCAGACATGGCTGAGCCCGTCCCTCTCTCCTCTGGCTATCTTTACTGCGTGACGCCAGTGAGTGTTTTGTGATAAGTTGTGGTTCATCAGCGGCGGAAATGGCGTAACGCCAAGTGCGGCGTGGTCCGCCCCTCCCTGGATAGCTCTACTGCTTTGTATGTGTTCAGCTAACCGTGTATTGTCCAGATGCCCAGTGCTGATCATAAAGTGGGCCTACAAGGTAGGCCTGCAAAGACCGTGACTATAATTATTTTTTGAAGTGCTCACACTCAACATGTAGCACTAACACGCTCTGGCCACCCACCCAACGTTTCATTATGTCTGATTTTCCCCTCGCCGTAACGACCATCAGTTCTAAACCAACCATCAAACACACGCTTGACGACAAACAGAAAACATTTCGTTGTTTTGAAAGTGAAACATTGTTCAAGTGGCGTGCGGCTTTGGCTCTGCGATATGCCCGTCCCTTTGTAACCAGCCCGTACAACATTCTGTGGGAGGACCGTGATTGTGATGGTGACCTCCTCGCAGACAATGTGCCACTGTCCACACTATGGAAAACATGTGTACAGATCTACAAAGATGAGGAGAAGTGTCTAAGCATAACTCTATTTCATCAAAAAGCCCACACGAAAAAAGGGTGTTGGGACCTGCCTGATACAAGGCAACCAATACCTTGAATGGGTTCAGGGTGAATTTCAAATTCTCTCCCAGATAGTAGAAAGACTTATCGATCAAGGCACTGACCCCAACAGTCTTGTCTCAGAATATCCGGCACTGGAGTGCAACATGCCAAACTCTGAACCAACCGTTGGCATTTGTGGTGGCTCAACTAACGCCATTGTGTCATCTGGTGACAACTCCATAACGGATTCATCGGCTGCCATCATCGAATCAGGCAGTAACAACATGTCTGCAGTTTCAGCTGACGTCACTTCTTCCGGTTCATCGGCCGTTGTGACGGCTGCTGGCGACATGCCCATGTCTGGCTCAGTGGCGGAGGGTGTCACTGTGACAGTTGCTGTCATCGTGTCGCCGCGTGACGCCGTCTCTGGAACATCGGCAATTGCTTTCTTCGACGATTGACACCATGCCGTTTCAGGATTGTGACGAGAACGAACGTGAACCGAACAGAAGAGTCTGTCATTTAAGCAGAGGGAGGGCGATACAATCTTCACTGCGTCCCTTTTTGTCAGGCGGCTCCGTGGTATAATGGGTATTATTCCGGACTCTCCTCCGCGCAGTCCCGAGATCAAATCTCGCTCGGTTAATTATACCAACTTTTTAGTTTTTTGTTTGTTTCGTTTTTGTGCTTCACTCTCTTATTTTCTTCATTTTTCGGGGGGTGCGGCGGGGTGCTGTGTGTGCGTCCGTGTGCGTGCGCATGCGTGTCCTTCAACCTTATACTCCAGCAAGACAATTACGATCTGCATCTGACAGACCAACCTTTGTCACCCCCCGTGTAAACACAAAAACATTTGGTGAAAGATCTTTTCTTATGCTGGCCCATGTGTCTGGAACAAATTGCCTCAAACACTCCGCCACTCTGATTCTACCTCCTCTTTCAAAGCCGCCCTCAAGACGCACCTGTTTAATGTTTATTTCTAAATTGTTTTTCACAGCCCTGCCCATCCCCTCGTTCGACGCTGTGTGTGTAGGTAGGTAGGTAGTGTTGCTTAATGTCCTCAGATGTCAGTTGACATATTAGGGACAAGCTGAGACCAATGCCGAAGCATGGTTCAATATAGTTTACGTCCACGGAAACCAGAAGGCTCGTTAGGACGGACAGCCCAGGACGGCCACCTCGACTCTCACACAGCTCCTGAACTATGCTGTGTGTTGTGTGTGTGTGGTTAGTGTTATTGTAAAGCGCCCTGTGCTGCCAACTTGCGTGGTAGATGGGCGCTCTAGAAATCCTCTTTATTATTAGTATCCCCCCACCTCCCCCCACCTCCCCGATCCACCTCGCTGTCACCTACCCTTGTGATTCCATAATGTATTCTACTCTGCCGCTTCGCCTACGCTAATGGGGCGAAACGGATGTAAAGTAAAGATAGAAACTGAGTTTGGAAAGGAAGCCCTGGTGGCTAAGTTTTGTTAACAGTACTTTAATCTGCGGTATTCAAGGAGCAGGTACACTTTATGCATGGTTATAACCTTCCAGATTGTGGTAGTTCGTGTCGTCTGGCTGTGGCTGATGCAACGACGTATTTGCCTTCTTTTGATTCAACGCTCCCATTTACACTGATGTCGTACTCTATGCCGCATCTCTTTTTCTTCAGCTTAATCGGGCATTTCCCTTCTTTAACTCAATCACAGTTAGAATTTGTTTGTAGAATCAAATGCAAGCGCAGCGAGTCTGCTCGAGAGCGGAGAATAGCGCTATATAAAAGCGATCATCATAATGATCATCATCATCACCATCATCATCATCATCATCATAACAACAACAACAACAACGACAACTGAAAATCATATCGGAAAGTTATTCTTTAACTTTCGACAATTTAGGATTTTTAAACACCACTGAATTTATACTGTTGCAACTTGTTCATACATTTTGTTAGCATGATAATTGTAAGACCAGTCTAATATCACCTATGTAAAAGGACTTTATTAATTTTTTTTTAAAGGAAGAAGGAGAAGGAATTAAGATTAGAGTCTTTGTGAAGTCTAAAATCTTTTAACTAATATATATATATTTCAAGTGAGGGTCACAATGACCCCCTCTCAAACAGTCTAAGGGCCAAACAGCCTAAACTGGAGGTCACAACACTGAAGTAGCCTATATGAATATTCCGTAGCAACCGTGTTTGTATTTGTAATGAAACTGTTGACTGTAGGTTTGGCCGATTCTCTGTCGGAAAATGACCCCGCCCGGATCTCAGATGCTCAGGAATTCCACAGTGATTTTTGCCTCCATCAGGTAGCCAAATAATCAGTTATAATTACCATTTTTGCTTCTGTGTGTGTGTGTGTGTGTGTGTGTGTGTGTGTGTGTGTGTGTGTGTGTGTGTGTGTGTGTGCGTGCTGTTTTTGTTTTTTTGTTTCTGTTGTTGGTTGTTTAGTTTTATTTTATTTTATTGGAACAGCCTCTGTTTCGTTCGAAGTTGTTCCGATGGAATACAGCACATCCGTGAAGGAAGCAAGTACAAAATAACTGTCGCAAAAACGGTAATTATAATAAATCATTCGGCAAGATCCATTTTGCTGCCCAGTCGGCAGCAGTAAAAATGAGGACGGCCCTGTTCTCCTTTGCCAAAACCTCAGTCGCATTTACGCTACCTACTACAGTTGCACAAGTCGAACGTACGCTAGCGACTACGGTTGCGCTAGGAAGTGAGTAATAATAATAATAATAATAATTCTTATAAAGCGCTATTCTTTAACCAGAGTTAAACTCACTGCGCTGTAAAAACATCTTATCACAAAAACCACATTAACATACATTTCCGGAAACAAAACCTTAATTATTGTAGCTTAAATTACCATTATCGCCTATCGAAACAACACACACACACACACACACACACACACACACACACACACACACACACACACACACACACACACACACACACACACAATGACACGCGCACACCAGTCTCCGCTCGTCCACTCGTACAACAATTAACAAAATATTAATGATCTCAAACGACACGTCATGTAAACATGGTGCTTAACGTCCACAGAAACCGTAAGGCTTATTAGGGACGTCCATTGCGCTAGGATCTTTTTCAGCTCCTTTAAATACTTATCTCTCCCTCAACGATAATATTTTCATTAGACTTTGCTGCCGAGCGCTTCTTCGTACGTGTAAACCAGGTAAAAGCGACATGTTTTCTGCCGAAGTGAAAACAAAGGCGTAGAAAGGAAATGACAGCGTAGAAAGGAATTGAATTTCCGACCAATCAGCTTTAAAATTCAACTGCCGGAAATGACATTTAAACCAATCAGCATCGTGGACAGGAATGTGGTTAGGCAAGCAGAATTTTACGTTCGAACCTTGCTGATCTGATTTCGTTGATGCGCTAAATGACCGTCGACTATTTCCATCGCTTAGAAAATATGTGTGCGTCAAGAACACGCACGGATCTCTAATCTGTGCTTCAAAATTCAAATCTGTGCGTAATAGACCCGCAGTTGTGCGTTATCGGGAGCACTTCTATATATATATATATATATATATATATATATATATATATATATATATATATATATAATATATATATATAGTTCTTTCTCTTTATGCCTGTTTAGCATGAGATTTACTGAAACGTTTTTCCCACTTCTGACACCATGTGGTGTTTTTTGTCTGGTTGTAGAGTACTGGGGTGTTTGTCTTGTATTCGGTTTCATTCAAGGCTCTCATTGACACCAACACACGAGAAGTCATTTTCAAGCCCAAGCCACGTGTATTGCATCTGGAGAGGAACTGACCCAGTTGCCAACGAAGGTAAGTAACTAGGTACTTTACGCCCAGTCAACCAGTACGATTATATCTGGGCCAGAACCAGGAAGGAGAATACTGTCTCTTGCCCCGTTTGGAACAGACCGTGGCGCCTACAAAACATGCAGTTACACGCAAGGTTCAGAAATGTACTCAAACTGCTTCGCATTGGCAGGGTCCCCACCGACCACATATTTTTTCTGGCGGTGGCTTCCGGTATCTTCGATCACAATCAGGCTAAAAACAAAGTACACAAAGCGGCTTCGCATTGGTGGGGTGCCCAGCTCCTATTCATTGTTTCTGGCGGTGGTTGACGTTGTCTTAATGGTTCATCACGGGTCGGAGCGCAGGAACAAGCGTTTATATGTATCCTACCCGACCCCTTGCAAGGACACTTTGCAACAAACTGAGGTGACCGACCCCTTTGTGTGGCGGCTCGATTGCGTCCAAAGCACAGAATTTTAATCATACCCCTTTAATTGTAATTGAGTCCGAATAACTGTGATTGAATCCACATAATTGTAATTTTGCCCATACAGTTATATCTCACATACCGTTGTAATTATGTACCTTTCGCGCAAACATGCCGTTGAAACAACATGAAAGGGACATAACTGCAATTATATGGACACAATTACAATTAAGTGAACATAATTACAGCCATTCTCTCTGGCGCAAACCAGCCGTTGGAATGGAGGAACAATGGGTGCTTCTACTAACTATGCAAATATATTAACTATTATATTGATATCATTATTAGGTTGAGATACTTAGTAATTATGTAGAAAGCATTTACAATATCATGTACTTCTACCGCAATTATACTATCAACTGTGTGCAAGTATGTGGATATAATTGCAAGTATGTATAGACATATTTACTGGTGGATTTACTGATGGAAATATGCACATGCATGCGTACGTGCGTGCGTGTGTGTGTGTGTGGGGGGGGGGGGGGGGGGCGGCTGCTACAAACTTTCATTCCTGCTCAGATAGAAATATAATCATATTCTGGTAAATAGTACCGTCACACGAGATGCAAATTTGCTTCTGCATAAATCAGTCTATTCTTAAATGGGCTGATAATCAAATGGCTGTGTCTCCAAATTGTGCAATATTTGTGTGACATAGGGCAAGAGTTATCACTGCACGCAACATCACGTGTCGCCATTATCTCGGATCGGAAAGACCGCAAAAGGGGAGCTGCTGGTTGCTATGTATTTTAACGAAAGGGAAATATTTACCTCTGAGCCTGTGATAATGTTAAGCTTCATGGCCTCGGATGTCGGTTGACATAATTATTAGGGACTAATTGTGACCAATGCCGAAGCACGGATTAATGTTGCTTTACGTCCACAGAAACCGTAAGGCTCATTAGGACGGAAAGCCCAGGACGGCCACTTCGACTTTCACACAGCTCCTGAACTCAGCTGTCTGAGCATGTAGCTCTGATGCAGTTTATGTACTTTGAATTTACACGCATGCCAGGAGAGTGTTACCGTAGGCGACTCAGGTCTTTGTTGTTGTGCTTGTGATGATGTCTTTCGAGCGCTAATTAACTCCCTTGTGTGTGGCAATATTTACGTCGGATAAAATCAACACACAAAGGAATTAATTATCCCTCGAAATTCGTTAGGCAATTACAACAAAGACCTGAATCGCCTACGGTAACTCTCACCTGGCATGCGTGCATATATGGTATATGCGTGTAAATACAGAGGATGTACCTCTGGTGGAGTTTATGTACTTTGTATTTACACGCATGCCAGGGGAGAGTTACCGTAGGCGATTTTTGTTCTATTATTGTTGCGTAGTTCGAGCGCTAATTAACTCCCTTGTGTGCTGGTTCTGCCCGAGCGCTCTGGGCCTCGTTCTGTTTTCAGATTTACGTTGTCTACAAGTTTTATCCACAGATATCGAAGACAGAACGGACCGAAAATTACGTTTCTTGACTCCTGCGTTTCATTAACGTGACGATCCTGTTATTGTAGTTCTTGTGTGTGTGTGTGTGTGTGTGTGTGTGTGTGTGTGTGTGTGTGTGTGTGTGTGTGTGTGTGTGCACTGAATCTTGATTTAAAAAGAAAAGCACTATAAGAGTGTGTAAGTGCTTGGTGCCTGTGCAGGTTAGGCATGTTAAGTAATCATTATTTGTTTCCCCTGCTTAAGGGACAGTACGTTTCACAAGGTTTCGACATGTGCTCCTAAAACTGTCTCTTTCAATATCTGTGCAGAATAGAGTCACAAAGACAGAGTCCGAAGGACTAGCTATTGAAACCTGAAGCAAAAGACACTGAGTTTTTCCTGCTTAACGTCCACGGAGGCGAGAAGACCTATTAGGGACGGAGAGGAGTGGGAAAAGGGGGATAGAACAGTGAGACATCGAAACAAGCGCCAACCCGGGAGACCAAGGCTGCCGTGGACCGCCGCCAGAACAACAGAATGTTAAGGCAGTGTCCGTCCGGCATTACGCAGCGACCACCGCACCACGCAATGGCTGTCCCAACTGCTGTGCAGAACAGAATCACAAAGACAAGTCCGTAGCTCCGCCGTTGGGAAACAGCTGAAGCAAAAGAAGTCTAACTCTCTCTCTCTCTAGCCCAGCGCCACCTCCCTGCTCTTGATCTCTCCTGGGCTAGCTTCTTCGTGAGTCCAGTTCACCTCCCTCCTCTCGATCTCGCCTGGACTCTACTCCTGCGCTAAGTAAACATGGTGCTTAACATCCACAGAAACCATAAGGCTTATTAGGGACAGGGAGAAGGGGGGGGGAGGGTTATGGATGGGGGGGGGGGGGGGAGGGAGATTATATACCTATTGCTACACTGCCACCACCAGAATGGTTCCTGCATTAAGATGGGCAGTGATCAGAACCATTTAATGTTTCAGGAGGAAGTGATGGACAAAGTCACAAGACAGTGTCCACAAACCACGACCTTTTTTGAAGAGAAAGTAGAGCTGAAGCGGTATCGAACCGAGGTCCTTCCGCTTACCAGCCTAACGCCTTACCGCTAGGCCAAACTGGCTCCTGCACACGACAGTGATCTGCTTTTATCCTTGCTGACGGCGGGACCTCACTGTGTAAGAACGCAATGTTTTGGGCAAAAGCTCTACAACTCTGCAGTGGATCATCTCCAAGAGCGTAGGGCTTTTTAAAATATTTTTAATCACGGAATTTCTATGGGTTTTGCAGACCGAAGATACTTTAAAGGTAGAATCTGGACAGTTAGTGCTGGCCTCCCTTCTTCGCGCTCAGTCTTTATCTCTAAAACGAACAAAATGAAGAAATACGCGGTTCAGTTCAGTGTTGCTCTACATCCACAGAGACATACAGACTATCAGGGACGCCGAGCCCAGTGTTGCTTTCCATCCACAGAGACATACAGACTATCAGGGACGGGGAGCACAGTGTTGCTTTCCATCCACAGAGACATACAGACCGTTATGGACGGGGAGCCCAGTGTTGCTTTCCATCCACAGAGACATACAGACTATCAGGGACGGGGAGCCCAGTGTTACTTTCCATCCACAGAGACATACAGACCGTTATGGACGGGGAGCCCAGTGTTGCTTTCCATCCACAGAGACATACAGACTATCAGGGACGGGGAGCCCAGTGTTGCTTTCCATCCACAGAGACATACAGACCGTTATGGACGGGGAGCCCAGTGTTGCTTTCCATCCACAGAGACATACAGACTATCAGGGACGAGGAGCCCAGTGTTGCTTTCCATCCACAGAGACATACAGACTATCAGGGACGAGGAGCCCAGTGTTGCTTTCCATCCACAGAGACATACAGACTATCAGGGACGGGGAGCCCAGTGTTGCTTTCCATCCACAGAGACATACAGACCGTTATGGACGGGGAGCCCAGTGTTGCTTTCCATCCACAGAGACATACAGACTATCAGGGACGGGGAGCCCAGTGTTGCTTTCCATCCACAGAGACATACAGACCGTTATGGACGGGGAGCCCAGTGTTGCTTTCCATCCACAGAGACATACAGACTATCAGGGACGGGGAGCCCAGTGTTGCTTTCCATCCACAGAGACATACAGACTATCAGGGACGGGGAGCCCAGTGTTGCTTTCCATCCACAGAGACATACAGACCGTTATGGACGGGGAGCCCAGTGTTGCTTTCCATCCACAGAGACATACAGACTATCAGGGACGGGGAGCCCAGGTTGCTTTCCATCCACAGAGACATACAGACTATCAGGGACGGGAGCCCAGTGTTGCTTTCCATCCACAGAGACATACAGACTATCAGGGACGGGGAGCCCAGTGTTGCTTTCCATCCACAGAGACATACAGACCGTTATGGACGGGGAGCCCAGTGTTGCTTTACATCCACAGAGACATACAGACTATCAGGGACGAGGAGCCCATTGTTGCTTTCCATCCACAGAGACATACAGACTATCAGGGACGGGGAGCCCAGTGTTGCTTTCCATCCACAGAGACATACAGACTATCAGGGACGGGGAGCCCAGTGTTGCTTTCCATCCACAGAGACATACAGACTATCAGGGACGGGGAGCCCAGTGTTGCTTTCCATCCACAGAGACATACAGACCGTTATGGACGGGGAGCCCAGTGTTGCTTTACATCCACAGAGACATACAGACTATCAGGGACGGGGAGCCCAGTGTTGCTTTCCATCCACAGAGACATACAGACCGTTATGGACGGGGAGCCCAGTGTTGCTTTACATCCACAGAGACATACAGACTATCAGGGACGGGGAGCCCAGTGTTGCTTTCCATCCACAGAGACATACAGACTATCAGGGACGGGGAGCCCAGTGTTGCTTTCCATCCACAGAGACATACAGACTATCAGGGACGGGGAGCCCAGTGTTGCTTTCCATCCACAGAGACATACAGACTATCAGGGACGGGGAGCCCAGTGTTGCTTTCCATCCACAGAGACATACAGACTATTAGGGATGGGGAGCCCAGGACGGCCACCTCGACTTTCACCCAGCTCCTGCGCTCTGGGAGATGAAGTAGAGCTTCATGTCCTCAGATGTCAGTTGAAGCATGGTTCAATGTTGCTTTACGTCCACGGAAACTATAACGCTCGTAAGTACGGAAAGCCCATGACGGCCACCTCGACATTCACACAGCTCCTGAACTCTAATACGTGGGATTCGGTGGGGACACTTAACAACGGAGGGCCTGATAGGCTAGGTCACAAAGGCCGGGTCACAACCCAGCTGTCGCAGCGCCGCGCAACGCTATTGGGTGGTTCAGGTGGGGTTGTTAACTCCTTGACTTTTGCCTCGCTTAAATCCCTTGACTGCTTTTACTTCCTGTGCGTACTTTCTTCACAATTGAAGGGGGTCACAGTGAATTTGCGAATTTTACACTGCCAACTTTAAAGACATTTTTGGAGGCCCGTAGTCTGGCAACAAGCAATAACTTGTTGCTCGTGCTATGGGATGCCCCAAAACGCATTTGTTCCACGAACTCGCGATCTTCTAGTCAGCCCCAAAACGGCGCAAAGACCCAAAAAAATCCACCCTCCACCCCCTTTCCCCAGTAAAAAAAAATTGCAACTGCAACAGTGGTGGCATTCGTACTGCTACGCAATTCTAGGTTTAGCTTCCATTGTTATACACAGCGTGAAGCAACGCCTGCTCAGAAATCGGCCCGAAAGTGACACAGTGACCTCTCGCCGCTTCTTGGGCGAAAGATTACAAAGGGCATTAACCTGACGCTTAACGCTGAATACCCGGCACGCAACAAAGCTAGTCGAGTTTCATTTGAACAATATGATTACTATTTGAGCACGTTCCACGCGATCGAAGTTCACACGGTACGAGGGACCTTTGGAAATGGGCCATGGATAGCCAAACCGATCCTTTTTTTTTCTCTTTTTTTTTTAGCTTGATAAAGGGAATACCTCCAAAATTGACAGATTGTGTTTTTGTTCTAATAAGTAGCGTTCTGTTGCACCTTCCATGTGTTTCGGTGCTGTTTTTGTTGTTGTTGTTGGTGGTGGTGGTGGTGGTGTGTGCGCGCGCGTGTGTGTGTGTGTGTGTGTGTGTGTGTGTGTGTGTGTGTGTGTGTGTGTGTGTGTGTGTGTGTGTGTGAAGGAAAATATCGTTTGGTCGTGCAGTCTCTCTTGCAATTTCTTTTCTAAATTAAAAACTTTACACGTCATTGTCATACCAACATTCTTCCAAGCACAGAACAGGAAAACAGCATAGCTCAACCTAGAACAGATAAGTGGTTTAGCTTCCCATCTCATTTTTCATCGTTTTCTCACCAGTTAACAAATCTTCTTTTTTTTAAATAATTTTTTATCGGTGTTGACTCAACATCAGTTATATACACATTGAAAAACTGGGACTGTACAATGAGAGGGGATGTATCTTATGAAGTAAAGTATTTAATACATTGTATCATGCATAGGGGTATTTGGATTGGGTTTTGTTGAGTACCGTCTCATTGTGGTCTTTCTTGGAATGAAATATCAGGTAAATTAGCTAAAGAAGGTGCGGTGAAAAACATGTCTGAAATATTATCCAATAAGCTACTACTCTCGTCTCATGACATTACTTCAGTACTTGAGAACATTGTGTTTAAACAAACTCAAAAAAGTAAATCTGCGATACCTTCTTGTTCAAGATAGTTAGCAAGAGTAATACTATTTGAATGTCCTATTACCACAGTTATTTCAGAAGAAAAAAAGAAGAAGAAAAAAAGAAGAAAAGGATATAACTTAATGCTTGCAACAACGTAAGATATATTTTGTATAATACTGATATTATCAATCCTATTGTTAAATTGATTGCTTATAGTCCTGTGAGTAAGTTACTATAGTATAATAATATATGCTTTTGTTGTTGTTGTTGTTGTGTGTGTGTGTGTGTGTGCGTGTGTGTGTGTGTGTGTGTGTGTGTGTGTGTGTGTGTGTGTGTGTGTGTGTGTGTGTGTGTGTGTGTGTGTGTGTGTGCAATATCACCTCGATGTGAACAGACATAAAATAAAACATCTCTCTCTCTCTCTCTCACGCATCATAGTTCAGGAGCTGTGTGAGAGTCGAGGTGGACGTCCTGGGCTGTCCGTTCTAACGAGCCTTCTGGTTTCCGTTGACGTAAAGAATTATTGAACCGTGCTTCGGCATTGGTCACAACTTGTCCCTAATATGTCAACTGACATCTGAGGACATTAAACATCACTCATCATCATCATCATCATCTCTCTCTCTCTCTCTCTCTCTCTCTCTCTCTCTCTCTCTCTCTCTCTCTCTCTCTCTCTCTTCGGTGCTCGGCCTTTCAAAACGTGTTTACTTGTGCTCTGCGGAAAAGTTGCTTTAAGTGGAGTTTTAATGTGCTTTTAGTACAAAGTTTTGTACCACCGCTCTACTGCCTTTTATGTGTTCAGCTAACCGTGTATTCTCCAGATGCGGCCCAGTGCTGATCATAAAGTGGGCCTACAAGGTAGGCCTGCAAAGACCGTGACCATAATTATGTTTTGAAGTGCTCACACTCAACATGTAGCACTAACACGCTCTGGCCACCCACCCAACGTTTCATTATGTCTGATTTTCCCCTCGCCGTAACGACCATCAGTTCTAAACCAACCATCAAACACACGCTTGACGACAAACAGAAAACATTTCGTTGTTTTGAAAGTGAAACATTGTTCAAGTGGCGTGCGGCTTTGGCTCTGCGATATGCCCGTCCCTTTGTAACCAGCCCGTACAACATTCTGTGGGAGGACCGTGATTGTGATGGTGACCTCCTCGCAGACAATGTGCCACTGTCCACACTATGGAAAACATTTGTACAGATCTAAAAAGATGAGGAGAAGTGTCTAAGCATAACTCTATTTCATCAAAAAGCCCACACGAAAAAAGGGTGTTGGGACCTGCCTGATACAAGGCAACCAATGCCTTGAATGGGTTCAGGGTGAATTTCAAATTCTCTCCCAGATAGTAGAAAGACTTATCGATCAAGGCACTGACCCCAACAGTCTTGTCTCGGAATATCCGGCACTGGAGTGCAACATGCCAAACTCTGAACCAACCGTTGGCATTTGTGGTGGCTCAACTAACGCCATTGTGTCATCTGGTGACAACTCCATAACGGATTCATCGGCTGCCATCATCGAATCAGGCAGTAACAACATGTCTGCAGTTTCAGCTGACGTCACTTCTTCCGGTTCATCGGCCGTTGTGACGGCTGCTGGCGACATGCCCATGTCTGGCTCAGTGGCGGAGGGTGTCACTGTGACAGTTGCTGTCATCGTGTCGCCGCGTGACGCCGTCTCTGGAACATCGGCAATTGCTTTCTTCGACGATTGACACCATGCCGTTTCAGGATTGTGACGAGAACGAACGTGAACCGAACAGAAGAGTCTGTCATTTAAGCAGAGGGAGGGCGATACAATCTTCACTGCGTCCCTTTTTGTCAGGCGGCTCCGTGGTATAATGGGTATTATTCCGGACTCTCCTCCGCGCAGTCCCGAGATCAAATCTCGCTCGGTTAATTATACCAACTTTTTAGTTTTTTGTTTGTTTCGTTTTTGTGCTTCACTCTCTTATTTTCTTCATTTTTCGGGGGGTGCGGCGGGGTGCTGTGTGTGCGTCCGTGTGCGTGCGCATGCGTGTCCTTCAACCTTATACTCCAGCAAGACAATTACGATCTGCATCTGACAGACCAACCTTTGTCACCCCCCGTGTAAACACAAAAACATTTGGTGAAAGATCTTTTTCTTATGCTGGCCCATGTGTCTGGAACAAATTGCCTCAAACACTCCGCCACTCTGATTCTACCTCCTCTTTCAAAGCCGCCCTCAAGACGCACCTGTTTAATGTTTATTTCTAAATTGTTTTTCACAGCCCTGCCCATCCCCTCGTTCGACGCTGTGTGTGTAGGTAGGTAGGTAGTGTTGCTTAATGTCCTCAGATGTCAGTTGACATATTAGGGACAAGCTGAGACCAATGCCGAAGCATGGTTCAATATAGTTTTACGTCCACGGAAACCAGAAGGCTCGTTAGGACGGACAGCCCAGGACGGCCACCTCGACTCTCACACAGCTCCTGAACTATGCTGTGTGTGTGTGTGTGTGGTTAGTGTTATTGTAAAGCGCCCTGTGCTGCCAACTTGCGTGGTAGATGGGCGCTCTAGAAATCCTCTTTATTATTAGTATCCCCCCACCTCCCCCCACCTCCCCGATCCACCTCGCTGTCACCTACCCTTGTGATTCCATAATGTATTCTACTCTGCCGCTTCGCCTACGCTAATGGGGCGAAACGGATGTAAAGTAAAGATAGAAACTGAGTTTGGAAAGGAAGCCCTGGTGGCTAAGTTTTGTTAACAGTACTTTAATCTGCGGTATTCAAGGAGCAGGTACACTTTATGCATGGTTATAACATTCCAGATTGTGGTAGTTCGTGTCGTCTTTTGATTCAACGCTCCCATTTACACTGATGTCGTACTCTATGCCGCATCTCTTTTTCTTCAGCTTAATCGGGCATTTCCCTTCTTTAACTCAATCACAGTTAGAATTTGTTTGTAGAATCAAATGCAAGCGCAGCGAGTCTGCTCGAGAGCGGAGAATAGCGCTATATAAAAGCGATCATCATAATGATCATCATCATCACCATCATCATAATCATCATCATAACAACAACAACAACAACGACAACTGAAAATCATATCGGAAAGTTATTCTTTAACTTTCGACAATTTAGGATTTTTAAACACCACTGAATTTATACTGTTGCAACTTGTTCATACATTTTGTTAGCATGATAATTGTAAGACCAGTCTAATATCACCTATGTAAAAGGACTTTATTATTTTTTTTTTAAAGGAAGAAGGAGAAGGAATTAAGATTAGAGTCTTTGTGAAGTCTAAAATCTTTTAACTAATATATATATATTTCAAGTGAGGGTCACAATGACCCCCTCTCAAACAGTCTAAGGGCCAAACAGCCTAAACTGGAGGTCACAACACTGAAGTAGCCTATATGAATATTCCGTAGCAACCGTGTTTGTATTTGTAATGAAACTGTTGACTGTAGGTTTGGCCGATTCTCTGTCGGAAAATGACCCCGCCCGGATCTCAGATGCTCAGGAATTCCACAGTGATTTTTGCCTCCATCAGGTAGCCAAATAATCAGTTATAATTACCATTTTTGCTTCTGTGTGTGTGTGTGTGTGTGTGTGTGTGTGTGTGTGTGTGTGTGTGTGTGTGTGTGTGTGTGTGTGTGTGTGAAGGAAAATATCGTTTGGTCGTGCAGTCTCTCTTGCAATTTCTTTTCTAAATTAAAAACTTTACACGTCATTGTCATACCAACATTCTTCCAAGCACAGAACAGGAAAACAGCATAGCTCAACCTAGAACAGATAAGTGGTTTAGCTTCCCATCTCATTTTTCATCGTTTTCTCACCAGTTAACAAATCTTTTTTTTTTTTAATAATTTTTTATCGGTGTTGACTCAACATCAGTTATATACACATTGAAAAACTGGGACTGTACAATGAGAGGGGATGTATCTTATGAAGTAAAGTATTTAATACATTGTATCATGCATAGGGGTATTTGGATTGGGTTTTGTTGAGTACCGTCTCATTGTGGTCTTTCTTGGAATGAAATATCAGGTAAATTAGCTAAAGAAGGTGCGGTGAAAAACATGTCTGAAATATTATCCAATAAGCTACTACTCTCGTCTCATGACATTACTTCAGTACTTGAGAACATTGTGTTTAAACAAACTCAAAAAAGTAAATCTGCGATACCTTCTTGTTCAAGATAGTTAGCAAGAGTAATACTATTTGAATGTCCTATTACCACAGTTATTTCAGAAGAAAAAAAGAAGAAGAAAAAAAGAAGAAAAGGATATAACTTAATGCTTGCAACAACGTAAGATATATTTTGTATAATACTGATATTATCAATCCTATTGTTAAATTGATTGCTTATAGTCCTGTGAGTAAGTTACTATAGTATAATAATATATGCTTTTGTTGTTGTTGTTGTTGTTGTGTGTATGTGTGTGTGTGTGTGGTGTGTGTGTGTGTGTGTGTGTGTGTGTGTGTGTGTGTGTGTGTGTGTGTGTGTGTGTGTGTGTGTGTGTGTGTGGTGTGTGTGTGTGTGTGTGTGTGTGTGCAATATCACCTCGATGTGAACAGACATAAAATAAAACATCTCTCTCTCTCTCTCACGCATCATAGTTCAGGAGCTGTGTGAGAGTCGAGGTGGACGTCCTGGGCTGTCCGTTCTAACGAGCCTTCTGGTTTCCGTTGACGTAAAGAATTATTGAACCGTGCTTCGGCATTGGTCACAACTTGTCCCTAATATGTCAACTGACATCTGAGGACATTAAACATCACTTCATCATCATCATCATCATCATCTCTCTCTCTCTCTCTCTCTCTCTCCTCTCTCTCTCTCTCTCTCTCTCTCTCTCTCTCTCTCTCTCCTCTCTCTCTCTTCCGGTGCTCGGCCTTTCAAAACGTGTTTACTTGTGCTCTGCGGAAAAGTTGCTTTAAGTGGAGTTTTAATGTGCTTTTAGTACAAAGTTTTGTACCACCGCTCTACTGCCTTTTATGTGTTCAGCTAACCGTGTATTCTCCAGATGCGGCCCAGTGCTGATCATAAAGTGGGCCTACAAGGTAGGCCTGCAAAGACCGTGACCATAATTATGTTTTGAAGTGCTCACACTCAACATGTAGCACTAACACGCTCTGGCCACCCACCCAACGTTTCATTATGTCTGATTTTCCCCTCGCCGTAACGACCATCAGTTCTAAACCAACCATCAAACACACGCTTGACGACAAACAGAAAACATTTCGTTGTTTTGAAAGTGAAACATTGTTCAAGTGGCGTGCGGCTTTGGCTCTGCGATATGCCCGTCCCTTTGTAACCAGCCCGTACAACATTCTGTGGGAGGACCGTGATTGTGATGGTGACCTCCTCGCAGACAATGTGCCACTGTCCACACTATGGAAAACATTTGTACAGATCAAACAAAGATGAGGAGAAGTGTCTAAGCATAACTCTATTTCATCAAAAAGCCCACACGAAAAAAGGGTGTTGGGACCTGCCTGATACAAGGCAACCAATGCCTTGAATGGGTTCAGGGTGAATTTCAAATTCTCTCCCAGATAGTAGAAAGACTTATCGATCAAGGCACTGACCCCAACAGTCTTGTCTCGGAATATCCGGCACTGGAGTGCAACATGCCAAACTCTGAACCAAACTATGGACCAGCCGTCGGCATTTGTGGTGGCTCAACTTACGCCATTGTGTCATCTGGTAACAAGTCTATAACGGATTCATCGGCTGCCATTATCGGATCAGGCAGTAACAACATGTCTGCAGTTTCAGCGGACGTCACTTCTTCCGGTTCATCGGCCGTTGTGACGGCTGCTGGCGACATGCCCATGTCTGGCTCAGTGGCGGAGGGTGTCGCTGTGACAGTTGCTGTCATCGTGTCGCCGCGTGACGCCGTCTCTGGAACATCGGCTGCTGCTGACACGGTGTCGCCTGCTGACACCAACTCCATATCATCGGATGCTGTCGCCGTGTCACCTGCTGACCTCATCTCCGGATCGTCGGATGCTTCCGCCGTGTCACCCGCTGACATCATCTCCGGATCGTCGGATGCTGCCGCCGTGTCACCCGCTGACACCATCTTCGGATCGTCGGATTCTGCCGCCGTGTCACCCGCTGACGCCATCTCCGGATCGTCGGATGCTGCCGCCGTGTCACCCGCTGACACCATCTCCGGATCGTCGGATGCCGCCACCGTGTCACCTGCTGACCTCATCTCCGGATCGTCGGATGCTTCCGCCGTGTCACCCGCTGACATCATCTCCGGATCGTCGGATGCAGTCGCCGTGTCACCAGGTGACACCATCTCCGGATCATCGGATGCCGTCACTGTGTCACCGGGTGTCGCCATCTCCGGATCATCGGATGCTGTCGCCTTGTCACCCTGTGCATCATCGACTGCTGTCACCGTGTCATCCAGTGACACCATCTCCGAATCATCGGCTGCTGTCACCATGTCACCTGCTGACCTCATCACCGGATCATCGGATGCTGTCACCGTTTCGCCTGCGTCATCTCCACCAAGTGTCTCTGCGTCTTCGCCTGAGAGTGACAGTCCTAACGTTGATGGCAAGACTCCGCCTGTCCAGTGCACTGTGGACAGCCAGTTCTCCACGTGCAATGTATGCTCCGGCCCAGTGCTGCCCTCGGTGTGCATGTCATGCATAAACGATCTCAATGCTGACACGAAAGCGCAAACTGACAGCAAACTGAAACTGATAGCACAGAGCCTACAATTCAGGTTGACGAACTGAAACTGGAGAATGGCGTGATGCGAGCAGCAATGAAGGAGCAGGCGAAGAAAGTGGACAGTATTTCTGGGCGGCAAAACGAGCTGCTCAAGAGGGGCGCCACGAAGCAGCCTGTCACACAAACACCTCAGGCTAGCGACCTGTTTTGTTTTTTTTTTTTTTAATTTTATGTACTAATTTAGTATCCATTTCTTTTTCCTTGTTGATATTGTCGTTTTTCTTAAGCTTAATTTTATCCCTCCCCTTCCCCTGCTCTCTCTGTAAATTACCCATTTTTTTATATATATTTTGTGTGTGTGTGTGTGTGTGTGTGTGTGTGTGTGTGTGTGTGTGTGTGTGTGTGTGTGTGTGTGTGTGTGTGTGTGTGTGTGTGTTTAACTGTGTTTTAGACTTTTTTGCTCCAGTTGTTTTTCACTGCTATTTTTTTTTTCATTTTCGTTGCAATCGCTGTCTGGTTTTATATGTGTTGTTGTTGATATTATTATTATTATTTTATTAATTGTTGTTTTTATTTTTACTGATGCTGTATTTGTCTATAGCCTTCTGTAATAATATTTAACTGTGAATGTCTTGGTTATTAGTAGTACTGTAGCAACGGCAGATATGTGAGTCGGCCTTTGTGCTAATATCTTCACCGTTGAGAAATAAAGTTCAATCAATCAATCAATCAATCTCTCTCTCCTCTCTCTCTCTCTCTCTCTCTCTCTCTCTCTCTCTCTCTCTCTCTCTCTCTCTCTCTCTCACACACACACACACACACACACACACACACACACACACACACACACGCACGCACGCACGCACGCACGCACGCACGCACGCACGCACACACACACACACCTTCCTCCAAACTCTGCCAGAATTGGATGACACCACTGAAACGGGAACTTTTTATCTCCGCGCATCTGTCCACCGAAGCAGTCAGCGCCCTCCGAAAGTTTGGGTAACACATGCGCGCACGTAAACATGACGCGACAAAAGTATGCTTGTCGTGACAAAACATTTGTGTTTGTCGCGACAAATATTTGTCACGAGAAAGATTTTGTCACGACAAACACAATTTTGT
Organism: Alviniconcha marisindica; assembly: GCA_018857735.1. NCBI lineage: Eukaryota > Metazoa > Mollusca > Gastropoda > Provannidae > Alviniconcha > Alviniconcha marisindica. The sequence goes on along the minus strand of JABMCL010002821.1, from coordinate 27,811 downwards.
CGCGGCAAGCGTAATTTTGTCGCGACAAGCATACTTTTGTCGCGACAAAAGACGTGTTTTGTCGCGACAGAAATTATACTTGTAGCAGCTCCCGCCCATGGTAACTAACGCTCTACATCTGCAATGCAAACAGGTGTCTACGTCGTATTCGTCTCTCCTTTCCTCTTTACAGCTTTGTCCTAGCCTGGTGGCAAATCAAATTTCACACTTACCGGATAAAGTCCTGCCCGGCCAAGCCAGAATCAACTCAGCACAGGTAAACGCAAACTCAGCACCGGAGAATTTGACTCTTCCCCTCACGCAGGCACATGCATAAACACTCACATACAGAAAGCCTCGTCTGTTTTAAATTTTGTATTGCCTGTGCAGATTGTTGGTAACCTTTCCGACTTTTGCGTGGCGTGGGAAAGGAAGTCTTTTCAGTGGGTGGGTATGGTGATCGCGTGACGTTTTGTCACCAAGGTGACACACAACCCTTGCAAGGTCACACACACACACATACACACACAAACAACGAGGGAGTGACAAATCGAGCAGGCACTGTACTTGTTGTTTTATTTGAATATCAGTATATGTGACGTGAGTGTGTGTGTGTGTGTGTGTGTGTGTGTGTGTGTGTGTGTGTGTGTGTGTGTGTGTGTGTGTGTGTGTGTGTGTGTGTGTGTAGTGTGGTGTGTGTGTGTGTGTGTGTGTGTGTGTGTGTGTGTGTGTGGACGGCGGTACAACTTTTCCTCAGTGCGGTACACGTCAGAGCCTCGTTCGTAAAAAAATGTCGCCTCAGTGAAACTCACACACGGCTCCAGAAATACAGTTCACTGTCCTTTATGTCCTGGGTGACTGTGGAGACTGAAAAGACTTGCGCGACGTCATTTATTAATGTGTATTGTGTGAAGCCGCCCGGGCAGGCCTCAAAAAAGCCCAAAGATGGGCAAATAATTGGAGTGAAAAGTTTCTCATACAAAACATGCTTGGGGTGGGAAGGGGTGGTGGCGGGGGGGGGGGGGGGGGGTCAAGGAAGTCTTTCCGTGCATTTTTGGCGGAGCAACCCTTCCACAGAGGGTGGGGTGATGCGGGACACAAACCTTGCGAGGTCACACACACACTTTCTCTACATGACACCATACTCAGTCTTTCCTGCCCGGTGCGGTGCCCAGGAGTCACAGAGAGCCTTGTATATATATATATATATATATATATATATATATATATATATATATATATATATATATATATATATATATATATATGTGTGTGTGTGTGTGTGTGTATGTGTATGTGTGTGTGTGGGGGGGGGGGGGGGGGGGGCAGGGGGGGGAATGAGGGAAGCAAGTTGGAAGCATGAATAAAGAGTCACAAGTCAGAGGTTGCTATAACATAACGTTTATTTACACTGTAATGGTGTGGAAGAGCCGCGTAGAAGGACAGGACAGTGACCCAGGCAGCGGAGTCGGTCAAAATGGAGACCACAGCAGGCGGCGACGGCAAACAGGCTTTATTCTACAGCAGCAGACAACTTTCTCAGCACACAATACTCAATAAGTTAATTTCAACCCAAAATAAACACTAAACATGAAGTCAGCTAAGCAAAATACTATACGACAAAGCATTGATCGACACAGAATTACTTTCATCGAGTCAAAACAACGATTCACTACGATTCACTAGTACTAAACAGAAAATGCGCCATGCAGACGACGGCTATAAAAAGAATGGACCTAGAGAGGCATCGGCTACTGATTAAGCTCGACCCTGGGTCTAAATAAGATCTAAATAAACATTCTAAGATGCCAGATTATATTACACATGGCTTGGTGCATAAAAAGGACTAGGTAAACAAAGAGTAGGTAAACAAACAAGCGGTCAAAATATTAAGGGAGTAAACAGATTTGAAAATGGCGCGCACCAGCGGCTATCGCCGGTCGGCTGTGTGAAGGCCATGTGGCGTTACGCAACACGCAGCGCTTCAAAACAAAAGCGTCGTCTGCTCCAGTTCCCGGGTTACTAACAGTACAGTAATGAAATTGCATGGATCTGATAACCGGGGCGGGATTATTGTAAAAACGTACAAAGAGCACTTGCTCACAACACCAACCAGGAAACAGTGCAGGCTCTGCCCTGAGATGAACACATGAACACAGGCCGCAACAGCAAACAAACAACCTGCCTCTGCAGGGACACTAGGGGAAAAGGGACGCCGCTAGGTAGGTAGGTAGTGTTGCTTAATGTCCTCAGATGTCAGTTGACATATTAGGGACAAGCTGAGACCAATGCCGAAACATGGTTCAATATAGCTTTACGTCCACGGAAACCAGTAGGCTCGTTAGGACGGACAGCCCAGGACGGCCACCTCGACTCTCACACAGCTCCTGAACTATGAAGACTTGGATATAGTTGTGTCCAAATTTGATACTGACTATACTGATTTGAAGAAAAGTGAACCTACAAGCGTTTCTAGCTATAGAAGTAAGAAAATGTCTAAATAATAAATATTAAAATCATATTATGATTTTCACTGGTGGTTCCGTTCTGGACTCATTAGACAGTGGATCAGGATTCATAATTCCTGAATTAAAAGTGCAAAAGTCTTTTTACTTGGGAAAGGGTTTCTCCATTTTCACATCTGAATTATATGCAATGTTATTGGCATTACATTATATGTGTAACATTAAGCTAGCAATTTTTACTTTTCTGATAAGTGTTGATTCAAAATCAGTTCTATATGCATCGCAAAACTGGGACTGCAAAATGAGAACGGACATAATTTATGAAATCAATTATTTAATACATTGTATCATGTCTAGGGGGATAGGG
>JABMCL010002821.1:15000-20000 GCA_018857735.1 Alviniconcha marisindica | reverse complement strand
CGCTTTCCGGCACCTCCCTCCAAACTCTGCCAGATTTGGTTACGCCACTGAAGGGGCACTCTTTATCTCCGCGCAGCTGTCCACCGACGCGGTCAGCGCCCCCCAAAGGTTTGGGTACTAATATGACTATGGAAGCAACCTAGCGCCCAAGCACGCACGTAAACATGAGGCGCATCCACCCCGGGTAAAAAAAACGTTCCGTCTCGATTCAAACGATTTTGGTTGTATTTGAGCTGGCGTAAGCAACCTGGTCAGTTATAAAAAAAAAAACGGTATGATATAATCTGAGTTGTTTGTAAGAAACTTACTACTGCTTGAGCACCACAAAAAACAAAAACAAATGCTCGTTAGCTGACATTTTCTGGACCCTATGCCGTAACTGAATACGGCAGAGGTTGAAGGTAGGATATCGTAAACCAGTGCTTGGAGTTTGGGTAGACCTCACGCTAAGTAGGCCGGGGGGGGGGGGGGGGGGGGGGGAATTGCCAAGATACAAGGTGACCTCTACAAATGCGACCCACAAAAATGCTAACAACGTCTGCATGTTTTCAGCGAATTACTTCATATTTGGTGCATATTATCTTCCGGTTTTGCATCATTATTTTCACAAAGTTTCCAGTTTGTAGGTCAACTAGTCCGACTTTTATATTCTCTCCAATATATGTGTTCCAAATGCGCCCTCCCGCCCTCCCGGGGTTGCAGGCACTCTTGCAAGCGGCATGCGCAGTGACACGAGCCCTGATCCTGGCTGTAATTGCTGCACCGATTGTCTGGGGTTTGTTTTTGTACGCCTTGTCCTTCAGATAACCCCAAAGGTAAAAATCTGGGTGGTTTAAGTCTTGTGAGTGTAGAGCCCACTCAGTGTCACACCTCCTACTGATGAGTCGATTTTCGAATCGCTGCCTTAAGCCCGTTCTTAACTGGGCGAATGTTTGTTCGCCGAACATACTTCGGACTGTTCGACGAACTATGATTCGTTTCTCAATTGAACTTTTAGTTCGCCGAACATGGTTCGGACAGTTCGAAGAATTTACTTGTTCTCAACTGGCTTGTAATGAGATGCAAGCTTCGGCCTGAACTTGCGGCAGATGCGCAGCAGACAGCATGATCGAAAATGTAGGCTAAAGTCAAGTCAAGGCAAGTCAGTATACTTTAATCATCCCTCACAGGGTAATTGGTTTAAACAAAATTTTATTCATTCATCGTAATCATAAGCTCAACAAATAAGTACAGGAAACACAAAAGCAATATGCTTATTTGAGTGTTCACAGGGTAATTCAACTAACTACTATCTCATTCTGGGTCTCCGAGACAAGGCTGCGCCTCACTCAAGTCAACAAATAAACAAATTCCCTCCGAAGCGAGTGAAGAACCTAGCGACACCGTCATCCATTTTATTTTTATTTTTTCTTCATCCACAGGAGAGCTCTGCTCTCAGCCAATCAGAGGCAATGTTCGTCGAATAGGGCGAATGTTCCCAGAACAGGGCGAATGTTCCCAGCGAAGCTTTTTGGACCCCGAATATAGCTTCGACGAATACATCCAACTAGGTTCGCGAAGAAAAGTTCGCCCAATTAAGAACCAACTAGATTCGCCGAATACTTCCAACTAGGTTCGCGAACAAACATTCGCCCAATTAAGAACGGGCTTTAGCCACAATAGAGCGTTACTGGAAGTATGACGCGTGGGCCCATCTTGCTGAAGCCATTGTTCATCTCTAGTGGTGGTCCTGCGTCGGCCCAGTGCTGCCCAAAACTTGCTAAGTACGCCTGCAACGCCAAGGGGGCCATTTGGAATACATTTTCGGAAAACATAAAAGTCGGACTATTTGACCTACAAAGTGGAAACTTTGTGGAACGATCACGCACACAATGAAGCTAATATGCACCGAACATGAAGTAATTCGCTGAAAACATATAGAAGTTATTAGCATTTGTTGTGTGTCGCATTTGTTTTCGGGTAAGCCTCTTTAACAAACCTCTATGAAGCGTAACTGATCTTTTCTTGGTGATGAATTACCTTTCCTTTTCAAATGCCACGCAGCCTCCCAAGTTTACTCATGTTTGGTAGGTTAGTGAGTGTGTGTAGCAATGGGTCTTTGATGACTTGATATACTCTGATTGGTATGCACTCACGAAACACAGACTTATTCACACTCAGACGCAATCTACCTTCTCGTTTCTTCTGTAAACAAACAAACAAACAAAACAAAAATTGAAATAGAAAAACTGCTAGCGTTCTAAAACAAGCTCCAAACACACACACACACACACACACACACACACACACACACACACACACACACACACACACACACACACACACACACACACACACACACACACACACACACACACACACACACACACACACACACACACACACACACACACACACACACACACACCACACACACACACACACACACACACACACACACACACACACACACACGCACACAACACACACACACACACACAACACACACACACACACCACACACACACACACACACACACACACACACACACACACACACACACACACACACACACACACACACACACACACACACACACACACACACACACACACACACACACACGCACACAACAACAACAACAACAACAACAGCAACAACAATAACAACAACAAACGTTGAAAAGAACGCTTTATTTATTATGACACGGGCGCACAATATGCAACTTTTCGGGGAAATCCTCTTAATCAAGCAATAACACCACAACAACAACAACAAAAAAGAAAACAATCTCTCAATTTTAATCATTTTTAACTGTTTATCTGTTGTTTAAGTGTCGTTGTGTGGCTTAACAAAGGGGATTTCAAAAAAAAATAAATGCATATTCTGTGTCCGTGTCATAATAAATAAGCGTTCCTTTGAACCTTTCTGCATTTGAAGCTTCTTCTGTGGCTTGGCTCACTGCTTTTGTGGCCTATTTTTCAGTGCCCGCAAGACATGAGTGAATTCACCAGCAGAATGCGAAGACACAACTCGTCTTTCTAGAATTATGTATGTGAGCAAGTGCTCTTTGTACGTTTTTACAATAATCCCGCCCCGGTTATCAGATCCATGCAATTTCATCATTTTACTGTACTGTTAGTAACCCGGGAACCGGAGCAGACGACGCTTTTGTTTTGAAGCGCTGCGTGTTGCGTAACGCCACATGGCCGCGTGTATTCATACGCATGTAAAAAAAGATCGCAGCCGACCGGCGATAGCCGCTGGTGCCGCGCGCCATTTTCAAATCTGTTTACTCCCTTAATATTTTGACCGCTTGTTTGTTTACCTACTCCTTGTTCACCTAGTCCTTTTTATGCAGCAAGCCATGTGTAATATAATTTGGCGTCTTAGAATGTTTATTTAGATCTTATTTAGACGCAGGATCGAGCTTAATCAGTAGCCGATGCCTCTCTAGGTCCATTCTTTTTATAGCCGTCGTCTGCATGGCGCGTTCTCTGTGTAGTACTAGTGAATAGTAGTGAATCGTTGTTTTGACTCGATTAAAGTAATTCTGTGTCGATCAATTCTTTGTCGTATAGTATTTTGCTTAGCTGACTTCGTGTTTAGTGTTTATTTTGGGTTGAAATTAACTTATTAAGTATTGTGTACTGTAGAGGCTAAGTTGTATTCATAGACTACTTGGTATCACTATCAGCGCTGCTGCGACTAAAATAACGCGCCCCAGGCGAAAGTTCGCACCGATTGTTTTAGTGTTAGTCTTTGAGTGTGTCTTGCTTCTCTTACAGAGCGTTGTATTGTAATTGTTATGTACCAGTAATTCTGTGTCGATCAATTCTTTGTTGTATAGTATTTTGCTTAGCTGTCTTCATGTTTAGTGTTTATTTTGGGTTGAAATTTACTTATTGAGTATTGTGTACTGTAGAAGCTAAGTTATATTTATAGACTACTTGGTATCACTATCAGCGCTGCTGCGACTAAGATAACGCGCCCCAGGCGAAAGTTCGCACCATTTGTTTTAGTACTAGTCTTTGAGTGTGTCTTGCTTCTCTTATAGAGCGTTGTATTGTAATTGTTATGTACCGTTTTAACCGTGGGAGCGTGTTCTTTATTCTGATGTAAGTTTTAGTGACAATTATATTTTGTACATTGTGTTAGTTGTGATTTAGTTGTACGAATCTGCTTATAGATAGGTGCAAGCCACGCTTCCCACTCTTGTTGTAAATAAAATAAGTCATGTGTGTACATTTTGTTTATACGGTAACTCACTTAAACCAAAAGGATTTTAAAGCCATTAAAGAGAGAGAGAGAGAGAGAGAGAGAGAGAGAGAGAGAGAGAGAGAGAGAGAGAGGAGAGAGAGAGAGAGAGAGAGAGAGAGAGCCGACAGACAGACAGACAGAGGATGGAATTCTGTAAAAGACTAAATCACACTGCTGTTATGAGGAAACGAAGAACTGCAAAGCACTCGCTGCCAGATAATGCACGGTGTGCGTTAAGCTGGCATGGCCAAAAGCAAGTTCAGACTAAACATATATACTTATGTAAATGTTTTAAATCTTAACTGCCGTGGTGTCACTCGATCCAGCCTTTAATATTCAAGTGGCAGTGCGCCGCTGGCACGGAGGTTGTGTACTGATGAGTGTCCTTTACCCACTGCCTACCGTCTGCTGCATTGTAATAAGTGTTTTATTTGTCCATGATTTACGTACTGACGCAGAAGCAATAGCTTTTAGTGGCCGTGTTAAAACAAATCAGTTTGACATTTTGAGTAGAAGCAAATGAGTCACTGAAACAGCCTGCATTCCACTTAACCAAGATGTCGGAAGCGTGCACGTCGTTACTCGAAAACTAATTCGGTTGCAAATTTTTATCTGGATGATTCGGTTGAAGATTTCTATCTGGATGATTCGGTTGAAAATTTATATCTGGATGATTCTGATGATATTTGTGACCCAGCTTAAAGAGAGAGAGAGAGAGAGAGAGAGAGAGAGAGAGAGAGAAGAGAGAGAGAGAGAGAGA
>JABMCL010001497.1:27500-30000 GCA_018857735.1 Alviniconcha marisindica | reverse complement strand
GGTGTGTGCGTGCGTTCGTGTGTGTGTTTTGTGTTTTTGTTTTTGTGTGTTTTTTGTGTGTGTGTGTGTGGGTGTGTGGGTGTGTTGTGTGTGTGTGTGTGTTGTGTTTGGGGTGTGTGTGTGTGTGTGTGGTGGTGCGTGTGTAGTGCGTGTGTGTGGGGTGCATGTGTGGTGTGTGCGTGCGTGTGTGTGTGTGGTGGGGTGTGTGTGTGTGTGTGTGTGTGTGTGTGTGTGTGTGTGTGACATTGTGTGTGTGTGTGTGTGTGTGTCATTGTATGTGTATGAGTTTTTGCGGGGGACTTTTGTGTGTATGTGTGTGCGCGCGCAAGGGGTTTTGTGTGTGGGGCGGCCCCCGCGCCCGCGTTTGTGCGTGTATCTGTGTTGTCTGCCGTCCCGCCCGCCCGTCGCGTGCGTACGAACGTGCGCGTGCGCTGTGTAGGGGGCCGAACCCGTGACAGTAACGCTATACTGTCACTTATAAATCATCCTCGTAAGATGGGGCACTGCATGAACAGTGTAAGTGGAAGTGGTTTGGGGGGGTGGGGGGGGGGGTGGGGGGGGGGGGTAATTCGCTCATTAGATCCGTTAACGCCGAGTTGTCTCGGGAAAATCCAGTCAGGGGGGAAACCGGGGGTGGTGGGGCGGGAGGTCGGGGGGGTCGGGGGGGCGTGGGGGCGGGGGGGCAGGAGGGTATGTGGGGGGGATATATATATATATAAGGCACGACATTGTCCGCAAACCACAGAGCTCACAGGAGCTGTGTGAGAGTCGAGGTGGCCGCCCCGGGCTTTCCGTCCTAAGAGCCTTGGGTTTTCCCGTGGACTTTAAAGCAACATTGAACCATGCTTAGGCATTGGTCACAGTTTGTCCCTAATAATGATGTCAACCGACATCCGGGGACATGAAGCTCTACTTCATCATCATCATCATCATCATCATCATCATCATCATCATCCACAAGCCATCACATGCGGAAGAGTAATCTCGGTCCACCCGCTACCGCATTCACACAAACTGGCTAACGAAAGATGGACAGAACGGAGAGAAGGATGGGGAGGGAGGGAGAGAACTCAGAACTCAGAACTCAAAACTTTATTACACAAGGATTCAGATTTTAGGCAGTTGCCTATTCTTACAGTCTGTCCCTGCTAATCTACATGCCAATAGGCTACACATAAAACAATAGTAACAACGTTGACTACCGGAGTAATGATAAAAAGAGAGAGAGAGAGAGAGAGCAAGAGAGACAAGAGAGAGAGATAGAGACAGAGACAGAGAGACAGAGACAGGGACAGAGAGACAGAGAGACAGAGACAAAGACAGAGACAGACAGACAAACAGAGACAGGCAGACAGAGAGGTAGAGACAGACAGTCAGAGAGACAAAGAGAGGGGGCGAGAGGGAGACAGACAGACAGAGAAAGAGAGACAGAGGCAGAGAAAGACAGAGACAGAGAGAGACGATTCTAGATAGACACAGGGACGACAGGCCCTACAGAGACCCCACCCCGCCCCACCCCGGCCCTCCCAAAAATTGTGGCCCCAACCCAACAGTGCCACCCCAAAAACGGGTCTTCTGGTTCGCAGACAGCTGCTGGATTGTCGAGTTTCGGGGAAATTTTGGGTGGCGGTAGGCCCAGTCCATACCCCATTTTCCGACAGGGCGTAGAGGAGCTGTGTTCATTAGCCAGTAAATGTGATAACTTTGGCAACGACTGAGAAAAGATCGTTCCCCAGGGAGCGCCCCCAACATCCGGCCCAGGGAAACACGTGGGGAGGACACAAACCCAAATAAAATTTCCCCCCGGGGTTGGGCCGGCGCAGAGACTCTGGGTTTTTTTTGCCGCCCTCGACAGGGGGCGTCGCTTTATTCCAAAAGTGTTCTGATTAAAAATGTTTGGGGAGGGAGGGGGAAATGGGGGGTTGTGTGTGTGTGTGTGTGTGTGTGGGGTGTGTGTGGTGTGTGTGGTGTGTGTGTGTGTGGGGGTGTGTGTGTGTGTGGTGTGTGTGTGTGTTTTGTGTGGGGCGTGTGTGTGTGGGGGGTTTTGTGGGGGTGTGTGTGTGTGTGTGTGTGTGTGTGTGGTGTGTGTGTGAGGGGGGGGGGGGGGGGGGCAGGGGGGTGGGAGGGGGTGGGTTTTTTGGGGAAGGGTTGGGTTTTTGGGGTGGCAGGGTTGTGTTGGGGGTGTTTTGGGGTGTGTGAGAAAAAAAAAAAAAAAAAAAAAAAAAAATATTTAAAAAAAAAAAAAAAAAACGGCGGAGGAAAGCCGGAAAACCCTTTGATAAAAATGGTTTTTCTTCTTCTTCCCTTTACCCAAAACCATCCACATATTTAAAAAATTAATTAAATATAAAAAATTAAAACCAATATACACCCAACCCTTTTTCTGTCTGGTTGTCGTTTTCTGTTTTTCTTTTTCCTCCCTTTTCCCCCCCTTTTTTTTTTCCCCTTTCCCCTTTCTTCTCTCTCTCTCTTGGGCCCTTTTTTGGGTTCTCTTCTCTCT
>JABMCL010001497.1:0-17500 GCA_018857735.1 Alviniconcha marisindica | reverse complement strand
AATTTTATTTTACAAAAGGAGTGGAGAAGACTCGAGGTTTTTTCATCCGCCCCATGAGGGAAACTACTATTAACTAGAGGATACAATGAGCTACAGTGTGTTGAGTACACGTACATTTATACAAACCATTTTGAAATGTCCAAGAGAGAGAGAGAGAGAGAGAGAGAGAGAGAGAGAGAGAGAGAGAGAGAGAGAGAGAGAGAGAGAAATGACACACTCATAAATAAATAAAAAGATTATACCAGCGTTGTTTTCACGGGGATTTAAACAACTGACTCCCCCCCCCCTCTCTTTTTTGTCCTTTTTGTGTTTTATATTATATACACTGAACATGCAAGCATGCATGGTAAAACTTGAGGCTAGGTTTGGACGAGTAAGTGTTTACAGGCGAAGACAACGAACATGGCACAGAATTAGAGGCTCTTACGGCAACATTCTGGCAAAAAGACGTCAGGAACTTGCAAGTGTTTTTGGTTACGTACGTTAGAGATATTGCGCCCTGAGTAGAACACCCATTAATTTTGAGCAAATAATAGCCTAGATATTCCGCCCATTAATTTTGAGGCGACTAGCAAATAATAGCCTAGATATTCCGCCCATTAATTTTGAGGCGACTAGCAAATAATAGCCTAGATATTCCGCCCATTAATTTTGAGGCGACTAGCAAATAATAGCCTAGATATTCCGCCCATTAATTTTGAGGCGACTAGCAAATAATAGCCTAGATATTCCGCCCATTAATTTTGAGGCGACTAGCAAATAATAGCCTAGATATTCCGCCCATTAATTTGGAGGCGACTAGCAAATAATAGTTTAGATATTCCGCCCATTAATTTGGAGGCGACTAGCAAATAATAGCCTAGATAATCCGCCCATTAATTATGAGCCGACTAGCAAATAGTAGCCTAGATATTCCGCCCCTTAATTCTGAGCAGACTAGCAAATATTTGCCTATATAAATATTCCGCCCTGAGTGGAACAGCCATCAATGTTGAGCCGACTAGCAGACAATTGCCTAAATATATGATTAGCGGGAGCTGCCACAAGTATCAATTTTTGTCGCGACAAACACGTGTTTGCCGCGACAAAACACGTCTTTTGTCGCGACAAAAGTATGCTTGCCGCGACAAAAAAATTAATAATTGTCGCGAAGTTTTGTCGCGACAAGCATACTTTTGTAGCGACAAAAGACGCGTTTTGTAAGCTTGTCGCGACAAAACTTTTGTCGCGAGAGAATCATGTTTGTCGCGACGAAAGTCTTTTCGCGACAAAAACATAACCACTCTAAGCTCTAACCACTGCTCGCATAGTTCCTTTAAAAGACGTGTTTTGTCGCGATAGACACGTTTTTGTCGCGACAAAACTTTTGTCTACACAACAAACGATACTTGTGGCATCTCCCGCCAGTGATAGGTGTTCCGCCCTGGGTGGAACGCTATCAGTTTTGCGCCGACTAGCAAACGATAGCTTTTAGATTTTGCGCTTTGAGTGCCGTGGAGTATCCACCGATTTCGATCCAACTAGCAAACGATTGCACGAGCTGGGCAGGCATCCTGTTCTCACGCACTGCTAAAAGGGTTTTTAAAACATAATCGTTAATTTAAATTTGACGCTTATCTCTTGGTCTGTTGGCCGGAGAGAGAGGGGAGGGGGGGAGGGGGGGAGGGAAGAAAAAAGAGAGAGAGAGGGGGGGAGGAGAGAGAGGGAGGAGAGAGAGAGGAGAGAGAAGAAGAGAGGGGGGGGGGGGAGGGAGAGAGGGAGGGAAGTGGAAGAGAGAAAGAAGAGAGAGAGAGACTTCTGAACGAGAGAGAAAGAGAGAGAGAGAGAGAGAGAGAGAGAGAGAGAGAGAGGAGAGAGAGAGAGAGAGAGAGAGAGACTTCTGAACGAGAGAGAGAGAGAGAGAGACTTCTGAACGAGAGAGAGGGGGGGGGGAGAAAGAGAGAGACTTCTGAACGACAGAGAGAGAGAGAGAGAGAGAGAGAGAGAGAGAGAGAGAGAGAGAGAGAGAGAGAGAGAGAGAGACAGACAGACAGACAGACAGACGACAGACAGACAGACAGAGACAGACAGACAGACAGAGACAGAGACAGAGAGACAGAGACAGAGACAGAGAGACAGAGAGACAGAGACAGAGACAGGCAGACCGACAGACAGACAGACAGAGACAGAGACAGAAAGAGTTGGCTAAGGAAAGCACGATATAATTATCGCTTCTTCTTCTTCTTCTTCTTACCATCATCATCATCATCACTTTGATCTCTCCTACAGATCACACGCTTCGAGAAGGCAACATTATATTATTGATCGCTTTTACATAGCGCTATTCTCTGCAGACTCACTGCGCTCATGTCGCATGTGGTTCTGAATGAGACTGCATCCTTTTACCGCATGTCTTTTTATTATCCACGGAAGTGGTGTACTGACAGCGCTGTTTGAGCGTTGCGTGGCTGGTGCCACGTGAAACTGCTGCCGTCTCGGCGCACGTTCTGTGTACACCGTACAACCACGCACCAGTTTACAGTGTCTCGTCATTCAAAGCCTCATAGGTAGGGTGCATGCGTGTTGTGCTTAGCTGTAACCTGCCACCTGCATTTTTGGCAGAATGACCGGGATCTTTTAGTGCTACTGCGGCAGCACGGGGGTGGAACGGATACCGAAATAAGAGTCGGCACAGAAAGTTGACCTGGAGAAAACAAATCTCCCGCCGCTCCTGCGGGGACTCGAACCCGGGACCTTTCGACCACGAACGAGTCCGGCGCTCTAACCACTGCTTGCACAGCTCCTTTACAGTTTCCCAAGTCAGAGTCAGCCCTGAAAATTGACGGGTCCGGCGCTCTAACCACTGAGCTATCGCCGCTCCAGGGGATATTTCCGCTTGTATAGTTCCTTTCAAGTTTCCGACCACAGCGTCGTCCGGTTTGATTCAAACTGAAGAAGTACCGACCGTATCCAACTATCACTGGCCTGCAGGTTAACTTGAAAATGAGTTTAGCGGTTACGGTCGTTGGAATGCGTGAGGTATAATGCGGTTTGACGCTTATTTGCCTAGAACTGCGAGCTTGTTTTGCAATAACGGCTGCTGAGGTAGGGGAGGTAACTCCCACTGACAGGGTCGAGATTGGGGGAAAAGGCTGGCTCGGTCGTGGCCCTTGAATTTGATTATGCAAATCGGAGGGTCATGGAGCGGATTTCTAGACGGATTTCTAGACGCGGGTGGTAAGAGTGCGTGGATGCGTGCACGCACGCGCGCACGCACGCACGCACGCACGCATTTATGCTAACAAAGACAAACTAAGACAAGGAAATACTGAAAGTGAGGAATGTACGTTAGACACACAAACAAGAAGGAACTGGGTGTACTCACGAGATGTACTTTAGCACAGAGACCAGAAAGAAGCGTGTGTACTTACGAAACGTGCGTTAGACAGACAGACAGAGACGAGAAGGAGCTGGGTGTAGTCACTAAAAGTACGTTAGAGTGGCAGACAGACACATACACGCACACACACGCATACGCGCACACACACACACACACACACACACACACACACACACACACACACACACACACACACACACACACACACACACACACACACACACACACACACACACACACACACACACACACACACACAGATGCAAGAATGAGCTGGGTGTACTCACGAAATATACTTTAGACAGGCAGACAGACGCGCAAACAGATACAAAAAGGAACTGGGTGTACCGATGAGATGTACAACAGACAGACAGAGACAAAAAGGAACCGGGTGTACACACGAGAAGTACGACAGACAGACAGACAGACAGACAGACAGACAGACAAGAAGGAAGTGGGTGTACTCAAGAAATATACTGTAGACCGGGAGACAGACACACAAACAGATACAAAAAGGAACTGGGTGTACTCACGAGATGTGCGACAGACAGACAGACAGACAGACAAGAAGGAAGTGGGTGTACTCAAGAAATATACTTTAGACCGGGAGACAGACGCGCAAACAGATACAAAAAGGAACTGGGTGTACTCGTGACGTACGACAGAGAGGCAGAGACAAGAAGAAACTGGGTGTACTCACGAGATGTACGTCAGACTGGACATGTCAAACTCCTCCTTCTGTTCCTCCTTGTTTTTCTCCTTGTTGCGCCAACTTCCTTTCCGGCGAAACGAAAACCGGTTCACAGAAATCCGTTCCATGTTGTCACACAATGGTAGGCTATCACAAAGCAGCGGAGGCTGCACACAATCCTTTCGATAGAATGCCGATTGAGTTAGGGAGTTTGCTGACACCGAATAATCGATTAATCAATCAAGTCTTCGGTGCTTTTGCACCGCGTTCTCTGAGAAGAAAACAAACCCCGTGTCCTCTGCGAAAGTGTATAATATAACGTCGACAGATTTCAACAAGACTTTCTCTCTTGTTTCCTCTTTATTTGTCTCTCTCTCTCTCTTTCTTTGTCTCTCTCTCTCTCTTTGTCTCTTTCTCTCTCTGTCTCTCTCTCTCTCTCTGTTTGTAGAATAGCAAGGACCGGCTGTTAGATGGGTCCAAATGGACCTAACGCTACTATCCTTGAGTATTAAAGTTTTCGAGTTCTTTCTCTTTTTCGTTTTTTCTTCTCTCTCTCTCTTTTTGTTTGTTTTTTGTTGTTGTTGTTGTTTTGTTTTGTTCCGACCGCAAAGTCGCTTTCGAGTTGAAACTCCTCACCTCAGCGCAGGCATATTATTGGTAAAAAAAACTGCTGCGAAAGCTGTGCCAAGATTTAAAGTCCTCGTGTTAATTTAGTCCGTCGCCTAGACCTTTTCAACGACGTATGCTACGACGTTGGGGTTTACACACAGAGGGTGCAGGTCATATAAACCAGAAGGTGGTTTGCAACTCGTACTTCACTTGCAGCTATGACGCTCCGACACTGGTGTTTATACACAGAGTGTCAATCCTCTAAGCCACAAGGTACTTTGCTTTACACACAGGGTGTAGATCCTCTAAACCACAAGATACTGTGCAACTTCCTCTTGCAGCTATGACACTGGAGTTTACACACAGGGTGTAGATCCTCTAAACCAGAAGGTACTACGCAACTTCCTCTTGCAGCTATGTCACTGGAGTTTACACACAGGGTGTAGATCCTCTAAACCAGAAGATACTAGCAACTTCCTCTTGCAGCTATGTCACTGGAGTTTACACACAGGGTGTAGATCCTCTAAACCAGAAGGTACTACGCAACTTCTCTTGCAGCTATGTCACTGGAGGTTTACACACAGGGTGTAGATCCTCTAAACCAGAAGATACTACGCAACTTCCTCTTGCAGCATGTCACTGGAGTTTACACACAGTGTGTAGATCCTCTAAACAAAGTACGAGTTTTGAGATCCTTTAACACAGGGTGTAGATCCTCTAAACCAGAAGGTACTTTGCAACTTCCTCTTGCAGCTATGACACTGGGTTTTACACACAGGGTGTAGATCCTCTAAACCAGAAGGTACTTTGCAACTTCACTTGGAGATACGACGCTACAACGTTACGACGTTGGTGTAGATCCTCTAAACAAGGTGTAGATCCTCTAAACCAGAAGACACTTTGCAACTTCCTCCGCAGCTGCGACGTTACAACGTTACGACGTTACGACGTTCGGGTTTTACACACACGATGTAAATCCTCTTAATCAGAAGATGGTCACTTCCACTTGCAGCTATGACAGAGGGCGTAGATCCTCTTAATCAGAAGGTACCTTGCAACTTCCACTTGCAGCTATCACACTGGAGTTTACACACAGGGTGTAGATCCTCTTAATCAGAAGGTACCTTGCAACTTCCACTTGCAGCTATCACACTGGGGTTTATACACAGGGTGTAGATCCTCTTAATCAGAAGGTACCTTGGAACTTCCACTTGCAGCTATCACACTGGAGTTTACACACAGAGTGTAAATCCTCTCAACCAGTGGATACTTTGCAACTTCCGCTTACAGCTATGACACTGGAGTTTACACACAAGGTGTAAATAATAAGTCCTCCGAACCAGTCGATACTTTGCAACTTCCGCTTACAGCTATGACACTGGAGTTTACACACAAGGTGTAAATAATAAGTCCTCCGAACCAGTCGATACTTTGCAACTTCCGCTTGCAGCTATGACACTGGAGTTTACACACAAGGTGTAAATAATAAGTCCTCCGAACCAGTCGATACTTTGCAACTTCCACTTGCAGCTGCAGTTCCTGTCCGACTGCGTGTGGGACTGTTTTAGAGTCCCTGCGCTGCACTGCAGTGATCAGCGTAGCGCGACTTCGGTTGGCTGTTGGTCGATGCTGAGCGAGCTGTCGATGCTGGTGGTAGAGAGAGCTCGTAGAGAGGTGCAGTGGTAGGCTTTGCGGGCCGGGCCGGGGGGGTTTACACCCCGTGTCCTGATGGCTTTTGGGTTTCTGCGGTGTCCCCGGGGGGGGTGTGTGTGAGAGGGGGAGAGAGAGAGGGGTGTGTGTGTGTGTGTTGTTTTAGGGGAATTTTGTTGGGGTGTGGTGTGTGTGTGTGTGTGTGGTGGTGTGTGTGTGTAGGGTGTAGGTGGTGTGTTTGGTGTGTGTGTGTGTGTGGGTGTGTGTGTGTGTTGTTGTGCTGTTGTGTGTGTGTGTGTGTGTGTGTGTATGTGTTAGTGTGTGTGTGAGTGTGTGTGTGTGGTGTGTGTGTGTGTGTCGTGTGTGTGTGGGGAGAGAGAGAGAGAGAGAGGAGAGAGAGCAGAGACAGAGAGAGACAGAGACAAAAGACAGAGAGACAGAGAGAGACAGAGAGAGACAGAGAGAGAGAGAAGAGAGAGATGTTGCGTGTGCGTGCGTGCGTGCGTGTGTGTGTGTGTGTGTGTGTGTGTGTGTGTGTGTGGTTTCAGTTCAGGCTGATGGAGTCACAGGTGGGTAGGTTACGTCTGCAACAGAATCGAAAGTATGGGTGTTACTATAAAATTATATACGTTTCTCTGTCTTGTTTTTGAATGTCTTTTATGCTGTCTCTGTCTCTCTGTCTCTGTCTCTGTCTCTATCTCTCTGTCTGTCTGTCTGTCTGTCTGTCTGTCTGTCTGTCTGTCTGTCTCTGTCTCTGTCTCTGTCTGTCTCTTCTTCTGTCTGCTGTCTGTCTCTCTGTCGTCTGTCTGTCTGTCTCTGTCCTTCTCTCTCTCTCCCCAAACCCCAAAAAAACCCCCACATATATAAAAACACACCCCAAAACCCCCCCAAAACCCAAAACCCCAACCACCCCCCAAAAACCCCCCCCCCCAAAATAACCCCACCCACAATTTACCCCCCCAAAAACCCACCCCCCACCCAAAACCCCAAAAACAAAAAAACCCAAAAACAAACCCCCCAAACCCCCCCCCCCAAAAAAACCCCCCAAAAAAAAAATAAAAAAAAAAAAAAAAAAAAAAAAAAAAAAGGGGGGGGGGGGGGGGGGGGGAAAAAAAAAAAAAAAAAAAAAAAACCACAACAACAAAAAAAAAAAAAAAAAAAAAAAAAACAAATAAAAACACACACACACAACACACACACCCAAACAACAACAACAAAAACCCCCCCCCAAAAAAACCACACACAACACCCAAAATTTTTTTTTAAAAAAAAAAAAGTCCCCGGTTCAAATTTTTTATTTTTAAAAACCAAAAAAACCAAAAAAAAAAAAAACAAAAAAAAAAGAAAAAAAAAAAACCCCCCCCACCCCCCCCCCCCCCCCGGGGCCCCCCCCGGGGGGGCGCGCGAAAACAGCGCGCCGGGGGGGGGGGGGGGGGGGGGGGGGGGAGAAGAAGAAAAAGTGCACACAACCCCAACCACCAACCACCCCCTATTAACCATCACCAACCAACCCCACACACACCAAAACCCAACAACGGAAATAAAGGACAAACCACATTTTATCTTGCCTGCCCCGAAGGCAAACACAAACCCCCGGGTTAAATTTTTTCAGTTTTTTTTTTTCCCCATTTTTTTTGGGGGGGGGAAAAAAAGGGGGGGGGGGGGGCACGGCTTTTTCCCCCCCCCGGGGGGTTTGGGGGGGGGGGTGGGGGGGGGGGGGGGGGGGGGGGGGGAGAGAAGAAGAAGAGAGAAGAAGAAGAAGAAGAAGAAGACAGACAGACAGAGGAAAGAAGAAGAAGAGGAAGAAAAAGGAAGAAGAAGAAGAAGAAGAAGAAAAAGAAAAAAGGGGAGAAAGAAGAAGAAGAAAAAAAAAAAGGGAAAAAAAGGAAGGGAAAAGGAAAGAAAAGAAAAAAGGGAAAGAAAAAAGGGGGGAAAAAAAAAAAAGGGAAAAGGGGGTAAAGAAAAAGGAAGGGAAAAAAGAAAAAAAAGGGGGAAAAATAAAAAAAAAGGGGAAAAGAAAAAAAAAAAAGGGGAAAAAGGGCCAAGAATGTTTTTAGGCCCCGGGGGGAAAGGTCACATGGGGGTTCACCCCAAAAAGGGGGGCTTAAGGCGGGGCTACCCCGGGTTGGAAGTGGGGGTGTTTTTGTTGTTGTTTTAACAAAAAGCCGTTTGTGGTTGTTTTCAGTTTGGGTTTTTTTTTTTTTGGGTTTTTTTTTTGGGTGGGTGGGGGGGTGTGGTGTGTGTGTGTGTGGGGTGTGGGGGGTGTGGGTGTGTGTGGTGGTGGGGGGTGTGTGTGTGTGTGTGTGTGTGTGTGTGTGTGTGTGTGTGTGTGTGTGTGTTGTTTTTCTCTCTGTGTTTTGTGTGAAAAATGAGAAAACTTGAATGAAGCTGTGTAGGTTTTTGTTTTAACTTTTTTATATAATAATTAGTTTTTAGGGGGGCCCGTTTTTTTTTTCCCCCTTTTTTTTGTATTGTCCCTTCTTTCACGTTATGCAAGCGTTTTTAAAATTATTTTTTCTACAGAAAGGGCGGTTTGGCCAGGGTAAGCGTTAGGGTAAACGGGAAGGCCCCGGGTTGATACCGCTTTGGCTCTCCCTTTCCTTCAAAGGGTTTGTGGTTTGTGACTTTGTCCCTCACAATCAAGAAACATTAAAACGGCTCTCTCGCGCCCATTTAATGAGAATCATCTGGTGGTGACAGTGTAAAGGGTAGGTTTAATTTAATCTCCCTCTCCCCCCACCTCCATCCCCCCTTCCCCCCTTCTTCCCGTCCCCCAAAAAGCCTTATGTTTCTGAGGACGTTAACACCATGTTTACTTACTGGACAGTGCTTTTTTGGGAGACGTTGACTTTTGCCAATGGGCAAAAAATCGCCATGTTTAATAAAGTGGTCCAGCACCATGTTTACTTTCTCTACTTTTCTTTTCTTCTTCTTCTCTTACCTCCTTCCTTTTCCCCCTCCCCCTCCCCCCCCCTACACACCACACTTTACCATTTACTTTCTAACACCTTACTTTAAAATTTTTATTTTTTTCTTCGTGTTTTTACTTACCAATAAAAACAAAAAAAGAACGAGGCCCAGAACTTTGTGCCGAATCAACCACAAGGGAGTTAATTACGCTCGAAAAGTCCACAAAAAGCGACAAAGACCCGAGTCGCCCACAAACCTCACGTGGCATGCGGGTAAAAAATCCAAAGGGAAACCCCCCAAGAGGATGTACATCTGGGATTTATCACCCGAGCCACCCGGGGGGGTCCTTGATTTTGATTTATTTTTTTTGTTTTACCCGATGCCAGGTGAGAGCTGTCCGGCGATTCAGTCTTTTTTTTGGTGTTTGTGTGACGTCCTTTTAATGCTAATTAATTTTTTTAAAAAAATTTTTTTTTTTTGGGCCGATCGTGTTTTTTTTCTTTTTCGTCGGCCAGGTTGGGGCAAGGGTTTTATAAAATTTTTATTATTACCACAAGATAATTATAATAATTATTTTTGGGATGGGGGGGGGGGGGAGAGAGGGCCAAAAACAGACAGACAGGAAAGACAGAAGACAGGGAAGACAGGGAGACAGAAGAGACAGAAAGAGAGAAAGAGACAGAGAGAGACAAGACAGACAAAAGACAGACAGAAGACAGGAAGACAGAGACAGGAGAAGAGAAAAGGGCAGGAAAAAAGAAGACAGAGACAGAAAACAGACAGACAAAAAGGGAGAGAAAAGGAGAGAGACAGAGAACCAATAACTAAAAATTTTTTTTTAAAGGATTGTAGTTTAGGTTTGCAAAAAAACCGTCTAAAAAAGTCTTCAAGTTTAAAAAAAAAAAAAAGAGAGAGAGAGAGAGAGAGAGAGAGAGAGAGAGAGAGAGAGAGAGAGAGAGAAAGGGGGAGAAAAGGGGGGGGGGGGGTGTGTGTGTGTGTGTGTGTGTGTGGGAGAGAGAGAGAAAAGAGAGAGAGAGAGAGAGAGAGAGAGAGAGAGAGAGAGAGAGAGAGATGATATGTGTGTGTGTGTGTGTGTGTGTGTGTGTGTGTGTGTGTGTGTGTGTGTGTGTGTGTCTGTGTCTGTGTCTGTGTGTCTGTGTGTGTGTATGTCTGTGTCTGTGTGTCTGTGTCTGCGCATATCTGTGTCTGTGTCTTTGTCTGTGTGTGCAATTTAAAGCGTAAACAAATTAAATCAGATTTGGACAAAACAGGCTGGAGTCACTTAGCGGAGAAAAAACACACGAGGCTCGAGACATAGGCCTACGTCCGAGAAAAGCTGGAAATGACAAAGATCTAAACACACGAAAGGTTCAGAAGAACACTGTTTACTAACAATAACCATATACTTTATTAATTACTTTATTAATCCCAGTGGGAAATTAAAGCTGTCGTTCGATCGCACAGCGAAGAACATAATAATTCTAAATCATGAACCACACGCACATACACACTCTTAGACATACCCCCCTCTTTCTCTCAATCTGCATACACTAATATTTAGTTATAGCAAACGCAAAACTACCTGGAATAATGCTTTCTCTGTGTCAAACCAAAACGTAAAAACTCTCAAATTAAATAAAAATCATTAGGTTGACACATCCCCAACCCTCCGTTAGAAACAGACGTCTTGACGCATGCGCACACTCAGTTAATGACTGGTATAATTTTCATTAAAAACTGACAGACTAAACACAACCTGCAAATTTTGGGGGTAATCCATTTTACCAAACTACAAAACGACACTTAAACAACATGTCATTGTCATCGTTTTTTGTTTTTTTTTACCGTTTAACGTTGTTTAGGTGTCGTTTTGTAGCTTGACAAAGGGGATTACCCCGAAAATTTGCATGCTGTGTTTTGTCCTGATAAACAGCGTTCTTTTAAACCTGTGTTTGGATCTTGTTCTAGAACGCCAGCAGTCATTCTTGTTTCAGACTTTTGGAAATGACTTAGCCGTAGCGACTCTCAGCGTTAGAAGAAAGCCACCCCGAAATCCCAGAGTTTGGAAGGGATGATATCTACATTAGTCAATTATCACAGATGGAATGGCACTATCCTGAGGCTGCTGGCTTTCCCCAATCGGCAGCCGGACAACAACAAAAAAGGAGGGGGAAGAAAAAAAAAGGGGCAAAGGCCAGTAATTTGCAAAGGGATTACTAACCCACAGGCACTATGTAGCAGACGCAATTATTTCACACACGCCCTCAAGGGAACCATTTGCTTCAGCGTCGAGTCCAGTCGGAGATGAACTAAAGCGCGAAACTGAATTTACAGCGAGAGAAAAACATGTATTAGTCATATAACGTAAACAATCAGCTCCCTCTCCCCTCCCCCCCCAACCCCCCTCCAACCCCTCCAACCCCATCCAACCCCTCCACCCCCTCCCAACCACCACCTCCAGCTGTCGGGACGATTTTAATGAAAAAGCCGAGTACGTACAGGTTTTCTGACGATCGGGTCCCGTTTTGGCAAATGCAGCACGTCCCAAAAAAGCTGGATTTTTCCAAGCGTCGGACAGGAAAAGAGCACAGCTCAACCAAAGCAGACGAGTGATTTGGCTGTTGTTTAAGAGGCTCTTTACAGTTTGACGAAGGGGATTACCCCGACATTTTGCAGTTTTTTGTTTGTTTTTGTCCTAACAAATAAAAGCAGATTGTTTTTGTCCTAATAAATATAGCGCTTCTTTTGAACCTTTTATGTGTTTGGACCAAAAAGCTAGATTCAAAAGATTCGGTCTTTTCTCAGATCTCTTTCAGAATAAAAAAAGAAGAAGAATATAACGAAGAGCAATATCATCTACTGTTATTCGCTTGCTGACTTGTTTGTGTTTTCGAACGGTCCTGAGATAAACGGTCCGGGGTTAAACGGTCCAGAGTTAAACGGTCCGGGGTTAAACGGTCCGGGGTGAACGGTCGGGGGTTAAACGGTCCGGAGTTAAACTGTCCGGAGTTAAACAGTCCGGATTTAAACGGTCCGGAGTTAAACGGCCCGGGGTTAAACTTCCGGGGTTAAACGATCCGAGGTTAAACGGTCCGGGGTTAAACGGTCCGGAGTTAAAAAGTCCGGGGTTAAACGGTCCGGGGTTGAACGGTCTGAAGTTAAACGGTACGGAGTTAAACGGTCCGGAGTTAAACAGTCCGGATTTAAACGGTCCGGGGTTAGACGGTCCGGAGTTAAACGGTCCAGGTTAAACGGTCCGGGGTTAAACGGTCCGGAGTTAAACGGTCCGGGGTTAAACTTCCGGGGTTAAACGATCCGAGGTTAAACGGTCCGGGGTTAAACGGTCCGGAGTTAAACGGTCCGGAGTTAAACAGTCCGGATTTAAACGGTCCGGGGTTAAACGGTCCGGAGTTAAACAGTCCGGATTTAAACGGTCCGGGGTTAAACGATCCGAGGTTAAGCGGTCCAGGGTTAAACGGTCCGGAGTTAAACGGTCCGGGTTAAACGGTCCGGGGTTGAACGGTCCAGGGAAAAAAAGGTCCGTGTGAGAACGGTCCAGGTGGAGAATGATGCGGGCGTGAATGTTCCGGGAAATGAACGTTCCTGGGGTGAACTGTACATGGTCGGAGGGGGGTGGGGGGGGGGGGTCCTGATGTACGGTACAGGGTCCCCGGTGGGGGGGGGGGGGGGAGGAGTCCTAATGAACAGTACTCGATCCAGGAATGGGGGGGGGAGGGGAGTCCTGATGAACAATACAGAGGTGTGTGTGTGTGGGGGGGGGGGGAGGTACCGATTAACAAATATAGTTCGGGGTGAGGGTGGTGGATAGACGGTACTGATGAACAATACAGATTCCGGGTGAGGGTGGGGGGTAGACGGTACTGATGAACAATACAGATTCCGGGTGAGGGTGGTGGGTAGATGGTACTGATGAGCAATACAGTGTGAGGCCGGGGGGTAGACGGTACTGATGAACAATACAGGGTCGGGGGTGATGGTGTGTGTGTGTGGGGGGGGGGGGGGTACACTGTACTGATGAACAAAGCAGGATCGGGGATGATGGTGTGGGGGGGGGGGTGTACACGGTACTGATGAACAATGCAGGATCGGGGGTGATGGTGTGTGTGTGTGGTGTGGGGGGGGGGGGGGGGTACACGGTACTGATGAACAATGCAGGATCGGGGGATGATGGTGGGGAGTAATGAACGGTTCTGGAGATGAACGGTACAGGGACGGGATGGTGGGGGGGGGGAGGGGGGGAGACGGGGGGGGGGGCGGGGGGGAGGGAGGGGGAACTGTCCTGGAGGTAAATGGTCGGGGATCAGGGGTCTAAGTGGGTATGGCGGTACAGGAGTGAACGGTCCTAGTGCCGAACGGCACTGGATTCGAACAACCCAAAATTAGAGCTTATCCGCTAGTATCTAAAAACCTACCTGGAGACGCGAATAATTCTTGGACACAAGACACGCAGTGACATGTAAGAGCAGAAGACAATAAATACAAACTACGGAGAACTGTCCTTTGCCAAAATGAGCCTGAAGTGTTTAGTTTCAATACAGCAAAAGATTTAATGAACTGTGTCGCGTATAGACGCGTATATTAAAAACAGAATGCTCATTGATTGAGAGCAGCGGAATATAAATTATATGAACAATGGTGTGCGTGTGTGTGCGTGTGTGTGTTTGTGTGTGTGTGTGTGTTTGTGTGTGTGTGTGTGTGTGTTGTGTGTGTGTGTGTGTGTGTGTGTGTGTGTGTGTGTGTGTTGTGTGTGTGTGTGTGTGTGTGTGTGTGTGTGTGTGTGTGTGTGTGTGTGTTTGTAGTGCGTTTTCTTTTTTTAATTATAATAATAATAATATTATTATTATTATTATTTTATTATTTTTATATATAATAATAAGAATACTTTATGTAAATTGTTTTGGTAGGACTATGCTCTACATGTGTATAGAATATCATACTTAGGTTAATATGTATCATGTGAGCGCTCAGGGCGTTGATGAGCGCATGATAAATGTACATTATTATTATATTATTAACTGACCTTTGCCAAAACGGGTCACATGTGTTTCGTTCAACTGAAGCGAACCTGTGCATTGTTTCGCGTATAGACGCGTATATTAGACACAAGATTCTCATTAAGAGCAGGTGAGCAGGTTGAACTCGTAAGCAGAGGAACCTCGGTTCGATACCGCTTCGGCTCTCCTTTCTCTTCGAAACGGTCGTGGTTTGTGGACAGTGTCTTGCCACTTTGTCCCTCACAATCAATGAATCATTCAAATGGCTCTCATCTCATTTGCTTTCCGAATCTTAATTAACAAGCCCGTCTGCGGGGGTTGAACAGTTTTAGCGAAAAGGTTATTATCAACTCCCCCCCCCCCTTCCTTCCAAAAAAAAACCCTTTTCAAAAACCCCCCTCCCCCACCATTTCCCACCCCCCCCCCCCCCCCCCCCCCCCCCCCCCCCCCCTCACACCCCCCCCCCCCCCCCCCCACACCCCCCCCCCCCCCAACCCCCCCACCCACCCCCGTCCCCATAAACTGAGGCCGCGAACCCCCCTTAACCAAACAAAACACAAAACACCCCAAAACATAAAAATACTTTCCCCTACTCAAACTCTCGAGCATTCTGACTATACAAAGCTTTCTGTGGACAGGTTTCTGTGGACGTTAAGCACCATATTAAATTACTTACTATTGAGAGCAGAAGAAAACACACACGAACTATGGCGGAACAAACTGGCCTTTGCCAAAACGGGCCAGACGTGTTTAGTTTCAATGCAGCAGATCTGTGAATTGTCTCTATCAGCATCAAACGAGAATTTATCGATTTTCGACGAGCTGCGTGTTACGTTTGGCAGGATGTTAACAGATAGGTTAAACCGCTAAAGGTTATGCTGCACCCTGCAGTACAAGTGATAATTTACTGCTGTCGAGTGTATTAACCCTGTCACTGCCACGCTTGCCGAGCCGTCACTCGAAAAACGACCAACAAAAGTGCCAAACTTGAAACCGCTAAGGCTTTTTCCACCTTTTGCATGAGCACGTGAAATGATTTCTATCAAAATGCTCAATACTGAAGGTAGATTTTTGTTATAGGACTATCAAATATACTGTTTTCCGGCGTGTACGTGTGCACATTTTTGCCCGGATTTTTTTTCTTTCTTCAGGATGGGGCATTGAAGGGGTTAATACTGCGCTTCTGCTGAACTGATGAAGAAATCTGAGCGGTCTGCTTGTTTGTGCATGTGCCTGTACTTGCTGCTTTAGGCTTCTTGCCTTCTGTCCCGTATTATCATAATAATAATAATGAAAGTAGTTATAAAGCGAAAAATCGTGTCCGTAGAGGCTATTCTAAGCGCATGCACGCACACGCGCACAAACACACACACGCGCGCATGCGCGCGCGCACGCACGCACACACACACACACACACACACACACACACACACTCGCACGCACGCACGCAGCACGCACCCCCACACCACACACCAACACACACACAGAAAACACACACACCCCACACACACCCCCACACACACACACACACACACACACACACACACACACACACACACACACACACACACACAACACACACACACACACCACACACACCACACACACCACACACAACACCACAAACACAAACCCCACCACGCAACGCACACACGCACGCACACACACACACAACACACACACACCCCAACACCACACACACACACACAAAAAACACAACACAACACACACACACACACACAAAAAAACCACACACACACACACCACACCACACACACACACCAACCCCACACACACACACACACACAACCAACCTTATCAGAGTAGATGAAAAGATTCTTGAGGCAAATTAATGATTCTGTGTTAGAAGAGTGTCGGAGGGAGTAGTGTAGATTGTTCCAGAGTAATGGTGCTTGAGAGAAGAAGGTGCTTCAACCAGAAGACTTGACTTGAGATGAGCGGATGAAAGACGAAGGAGTCGAGTATCGGCGGACGAACGGAGTCGGCGAGACGGAACACACATCTGGATGAGATCAGAGAGACAGGAATTAAAGGGCTTGATTGCTCAATTATTTAACCCCTTCACTGCCCCAGCCCGTAAAGTTTCCGGGCTTCATGAAAAGTGCACACACACACACACACACACACACGCCTGCAAACTGTATAATTATTTGATGGTCCTGTAGCAAATCGGCTTTGAGTACTGTGCATTTTGGATAGAATTCCAATCACGTGCTCATGCGAAGGCATGGAAAAGCCAAAACTATTTCAAATTTGGCACTACTACTGGCTATTTTCCGAGTGACAGAGCGGCAAGCGCGGCAGTGAAAGGGTTAAAGGTAAGAAAAAGAATTTTTGTACCGAATCCTGTCCTAAGATGTAGTACCACGACACCTGTTGATCTTCGGCTGGTCGAAAATCTGAAAAGAAGAATGACTGCTAGCGTTCTAAAACAAGGTTGGGGTGCCGTGTCATGATAAATAAGCTGTTCTTTTGAACCTTTTGTGTGTTTGGATCTTCTTGTTGTTGTTGAAGTGTTGCTTTACGTCCACAGAAACCGTAGGTTTATTAGGGACGGGAGCCCAGGACGTCCACCTCGACTTCCACACAGCTCCTGAGCTCTGTTTGGACCTTCAGTAAGTAAGTAAACATGGTGCTTTACGTCCACAGAAACGATAAGGCTTATTAGGGACGGGGAGATGGGGGGGGGGGAAGGGGTTTATGGAGTGGGGGGAAGAGGGAATTATTTACCTATCGCTACACTGTCACCACCAGAATGATTCCTGCATTAAGATGGGCAGCGATGAGAGCCATTTTAATGTTTCAGTAGGAAGTGATGGACAAAGTAACAGGACAGTGTCCACAAACCACAACCTTTCTGAGGAGAAAGGAGAGCCGAACCGGTATCGAACCAAGGTCCTTCCGCTTACCAACCTAACACCTTACCGCTAGGCCAAACCGGCTCACATTTTCAGTTGCGGATCACTTTTATATAGTGCTATTATCCGCTGTCCTGCAGACTCACTGTGCTCGCGTGCGATTCTACATAGATACTAAATTCTACATAGATACTAAACTAATTATTTGACAATACAAAAAACCCATTCTTGTAAATTCACTTAACACTTAGTACTCGTAAACCATCACTATTTCGCTACAGCCGAAAGTGAGATCGCAGCAATGAAGCTCGTAATAATGATAAAATAAATAAGCGTTCGTTTATAAATAAATAATCGTTAAAATAAA
>JABMCL010000791.1:0-32543 GCA_018857735.1 Alviniconcha marisindica | reverse complement strand
CTCTCTCTCTCTCTCTCTTCTCTCTCTCTCTCTCTCTCTCTCTCTCCTCTCTCTCTCTCTCTCTCTCTCATCACACACACACCACACACACACACACACACACACATACACATACACACACGCAAGAGAGCGCGTGCACACAAACACACATGCCTCCTATGCTAAAATGTGCAAGTCAATTTAGCGTTATCGATTATGCTGGAGTAGGCAGCAGTGTTGATCGAGTTATGTACGTATTGGTTGGCGGAATGTTTGGCGACCAAATCACAACCCATGGGGACTACGAATAACAGTGGGAGAGGTTCAAAATCGCGTCCGAGAACCTTTCGGTGACGTGCGATCTCAGCCACCTCAGAGCTGTACCGCTGACGCCAAAGTACGACTGCAACCGTGCCAAGAATAATTATATGGTGGTCAGTGGTATCCAATTAGGCAGCTTACAGGCCCAGTAAGGACGGAGATCTTCCAGTCATCCATCTCGGTCATTAGTGAAACGGATGAGAACAGTTTCTGTACTGTAATCTGGGCGGTATGTCACCTGGAAGGGCTAGAGAGGTAGTTTAGCTTCAGGTGGTCTTGGAATTGCTGAAGAACGTTTTCTTCCCCACGAGTTTTGAGACGAATGGTAGGTTAGATATAGGCCTGTAGTTTTTTAGGTTGTTAGGATCCGCGTCTCGATTTTTTTTAAAGACACTAGCTGTTGTGAATTTTTGTCCATCATACTATTTGATGAATTGTTGTTCCTTTCGATGTTCGAAATGAATTTGCAGGGGAACATGAAGCAACAGGATGATTCCCGTACCGTCAACAAAGATGGCCTTGTGTACAGCACTATACAGTTCACCCAGGAACAGCTGAAGAAAGCAGAAGCGGCCCCGCCAGAGCGGGAGTCCACCGAATACGCCTCCATTGCTTTTGGCAAGCAGGCCCCGCCACAAAGTGACTAGGACTGTCACTGGTAACGTCCGCCAAGACAAGGCAGTAGACGGTCTTTAGATAATTGTTGCAGCAGTGCCAGTTTTAGGTTTTGGTCCTGTGAAACATGCAATTCACGGCTGGAATAATGGTGATATGCTTGTGCTGATAGTCTTTGTATTGCAAGGCCTCTGAACTGATAGTATTGCGTTTTAAATTAAAGACATTGTGTTATCCGGATTCTTATGACATTGTGTCTGTGTAGCTGAACAAGTCAGCGTTGCCTCAGTACACAGCACCACATTCCTGACTTGACAGTAAAGTATCCCCGATACCACTCTTGTTTGTCCCAAAGCTGTTTTCTCCACCCTTCACTGATTTGATATACGATACTTTACCTAACAATATTTTTTACAACAAACACGCAGGCCTTAAGAGACGTCTGGTACAGCTTACTGACAACGAGAAAAATAGCAGCAACGGAATAAGCAGCACAACACCAAACAGGTGTATCAATATTCAGCTCAAAGGCCTTCCCAGGGCCATAATCAGTTTTATTACGCTATCTTTCTATTATGCAAACTGTATCTATAGGTAGATGACTTTGATACTGCATATTTGCTCTACATTCTGGGATCACGTATATTGCCTTGAAACTTGAGATCATGTAGTGTGTGATTTTTTATTTTATTTTAAATTGCTTTTGTTTCTGGTGTTTCTACTTCCTCTTTCCTAAGAAAAAAAATCTGATTGTTTTTTCTTTAAGACTTTTGAACTTATGCATGGTGATAATAGAGTGTCCGACGTTTATGTATGTTTTAGTGACATTCAATCCTTTTAACGTCAAAGGACAGTTTGATTTAAACATGCAATGTATTTCTTTTCAATGAAGAATGCGCGCACTCGTTGTGCTTGTTGTTATTCCATGGCCACATTTTGTTATACAGAGAATAGCCGCTATTTTGATCATATTTTTTTGCAATCTGTGATATAAGTGGGCTTGCTATAATTTGCAATATTAGCATGCATCGAAAACCCCATATATTTGCGACAGTGTAATATACACATTTGCCTGGCGTTCAGCTGTCAGATTCGTTGGTAAAGGTGCTTTCAGGTTTGTGCACTTTGAGAAAGGATTGTGTAAAGTTTGTTTTTTTGACACTATTCTGTTTAATTAGTTACTGACCATAAGTGTATTGCTTATAACACCTTGAAATGTACTATAAGCAATAGATGTACCTCTGGTGGTGTTCATGCACCTTGTATGTACACGCATGCCAGGTGAGAGTTACCGTAGGCGACTCAGGTTTTTTGTTGTGCTTGTGTGACGTCTTTCGAGCGCTAATTAACTCCCTAACGTGTTGATGCTGTAGCACACAGTTTTTCATTTGCAATTTTATACTTATTCACAGTGTAAAAGAAAAAAAGAAATTAACAATAAATAATCTGAAACAGAATGACTGCTAACGTTCTAAAACAAGATCCGAACACAGAAAGGTTCAAACGAACGCTTATTTATTTTAACACAGATACACAGTATGCAAATTTTCGGGGAAATCCCCTTTTTCAAGCCACAAAACGGCACTTAAACAACAAACGGTCAAAAACGATGCAAAATGAAAGAAAAAGACTTATCTTGTTTTGGTTTAGTTTTTACAGCTTGTTTGGTGTTTGGAAGATTGTTGGCATGACAGTGACGTGTAATCGGTGTGATGTAATGAATATTATGCGACGTAAAACTGAAATGGAAAAGAATAGTGACAGAGAAAAGTGGTGGGGGGGGGGGGGGGGGGGGGGGGGGGTGGGGAAGGAGGAATAGAGAGAGAGCTGGGCTTTGGAATACGAATTCATGAGAAAAACAAAGAAGAAGAAGAGAAGAAAAAAAATTGTTTGGGATCCACCTCTCTCTCTCTCTCTTGTTGTTGTTGTTTTCCTGAGCTTTGATGACAATGAAACCCTCATCAAGATTAATATCATAGGGTTTGCACTGCATCTGACTAATGGGTTTTCCCCCGGGTACTCCGGTTTTCCCATTCATCACCTTGGGTGTTTGGAATTGGAAGCCTTCATCCTTTTCCAAGGTCAGATCCAAACAAGTTTTTTTAAATCTTTTTCTTTTTATCTTTTTCTTTGTTTTTATCACGAATTCGTATTTCAAAGCTCACCACACTCTCTCTCTCTCTCTTGTCTCTCTGTCTGTCTGTCTGTCTGTCTCTCTCTTTCCTCCCCCCCCCCCCCCCCCCCCCACCCCCATCTCCTCACCTTTCTCTGTCACTCTTCTGTTCCATTTCAGTTTTACGCCACATAATATTCATTACATCACAACGATTACACGTCATTGTCATGCCAACAATCTTCCAAACACCGAACAAGCTGTAAAAACTAAACCAAAACAAGATAAATCTTTTTATTTTATTTTTCATCGTTTTTGACCGTTTATCTGTTGTTTAAGTGTCGTTTTACTGAACAATAATGCCGTTTGGCTGTTGTCGAATGCAAGCACTATAAGAGACTTGAATTACATTATTACTTAGTTAATTTGCAACCATGATGATTATGGCGTCACTTCAGATGTCGAAGCTGTGTGATTTTATTCAAAAAAAAATAAAGTGTCCACATGTGTACCTTATATATTCTCCTTCTGTTCGTAAGGCTGCCTACTTCGAACTCCGGAAGACTGTTTCCGTGAAACCTAAGTATCTTGACAAAAAGTGCTACGGTTCAGCTCATTTCTGCCTTCACCTCAGTCGAGTTTTCGACATTTTAATTTTCTACTAGCCGGACTACCATCTCAAGCATTTTCACTCCTTCAGCGAATTGTGAATCACGCTGCAAGACTTTTCTCTGAAATATCCAGACGGGACTACAACACCCCTCTTTTTAATGAACTCACTGGCTTTCTGTCAAACACAGAACGGAATCTGGACAAACTCGCGTTCCACCATTTCAACACGCTCTTTTTCTTTCACTTAATCTTAATACCTACGAACTTTTCTCAGATCCAGTAACGAATGTCTCTTTTCTGTCCCCAGAACAAACACCAAGTCTATTGGCCAACGTTTTTTCAAGTTCGGAATGCAAATTACGTCATTACATTTTGTTGTTTTGCACACGCTTTTGTAGACTCGGCCTACAAACAATAGACGATTTCCGGAAATAACAGGGGAGATAATCCGGAAGAGTGAAGCCCCTGCGGTAGGACATCATTTCAGACACGGACTACTGGCATATATATAGGCCCATGATTTCAGAATGGTGGCGGCAGTCGAAAAGCGCTGGTCTGTGACAGTATCAGACCTTCAGGCATGGACCTATACTATACTGGTCTGCTAGATGCGCGCTATGCGCTAGAAACACTTTTTCTTCTTCTTTTTTTCCGCGTACTACGGTGTTTTTGGCGGGGCCACATGCGGTGTGTCCGTTTGGAATGGCGGACTGACTGAATCGACTGCGAGCGTTCATTATTTACACCGTGTTCTTGATTAAGAGGAAGAAATGTAAAACAAATCATCGGTAGCTTCTGCTGCATCGTCTGTAGCGCTTCATGGCTTACCAGAAGCAGATCACTGCGAGCAGAGGATCGAATACAGAACCAGGAATAGCGAAGCCAGTTGCTCTATTCCATCACTCGCATCGGATTGTGGATAGCAGTCGACAATCTTCTCCAGGTATCTCACCTAAAGATTGCTTCAAATATGGTAAGTTCTGAGGTGTCGATAATTTCTCGTATGAACTGATATCTCGATAGATCGACAACTCTGTGTTGTGTGTCAGCGTGAAGCGAAATGTCCATCAGGACATTTGACATCAGGAGGGTAGTGTAAACATCAAAAACACTACACCCTGTTTACACACACTTCAACAGCGTGTGTGTACTGTTAATTAATACAATATTCACTGAATTTGTTCAGATTTAGAGGTGGTAAACTGTTGGAGAATAATGACTTGAAATTAAGAAATCACTCAGAAACAGATCTAAGGATAGATCAAAGTGTGCAACTAACTTGTGTGTCATGTAAGTAAGCAGAATAATCTGCCAGAGAAATCTGCATAAGCAGACCAAAACAAACATAATAACAACATATAATGCAGAGTTTACTGGAGATGGATGTAAAAAGTCACGAGGCCTGACTGAAAAGTGAATTTTGTCACATTTATCTTTCAGTATGATTATGCGCTATTGACGTTTGATCTAGATCTAGTTTCCGAGTAACACCGTGCAGGCTTCCTCAGTGCTGATGTCGGCAAAACAATTGATCGCGTACTGAAATCTCATCTTTTACAGACTGTAATGAAACTCTCTTTTGTTGCAAATTTTAGATTCATTCATTAGATATGAAGCCGTTTTTATTGATTTAAATGATATAAGTGACTCAAAATGGCATTTAAAATGTCCCAGGAATTTCCGACCGCCTCCTTGGATATTACCGAAGATTTTCATAACACAGTGCTTACGTATAGACCATTCCCATGAGAGGAAATTTTAAAGTGCTCTGCCCCTGCGTAAGGCGGAAGTTTGTTGACTGGGACGTTCCGGCGGCTTGTTAGGCCTACTGGGTGTCGCCTGAGCGAAGGTAGTTTCGATCAACCGCAATACTAAAAAATAACTACCATGGGGAAGGATACTGTGTGTGCTGTTTGAACTACAAAGGAAAGGAGGTGGAGGGACGTGAATTAAAATTACACAGATTAACTGCCGACAAGAAACAGCGGAAAGTTAGGGGGTCGCCGCTCAGTGAAACTGGTCAAAAAAGTGACAGCATGTTTGCCGCTATAATCCGCACGGGTTGTTTTATACTATTTTATTTACTTTATTTCGGACAGAATTCGTTCAGTATCCTGATGCTTTTAAAACTGGGGTGGAGGTGTATATTTAAAGAGGTTTCACAACAAAATCACCAAGCCTATGTGCAATCATTACTGTAAACACAGGAAATTCAAATTATGGCCACAAGCAAAATAAACAAACATAAATTATAACAAATAGTGTAGGCCTAGTGCATTAACTATTGATTACACACACACACACACACACACACACACACACACACACACACACACACACACACACACACTATTAGTATTACTGTACATGTATGTATGTCTCTCTCTCTCTCTCTCTCTCTCTCTCTCTCTCTCTCTCTCTCTCTCTCTCTCTCTCTCTATATATATATATATATATATATATATATATCAAATATATGTACTCTGCTAAAATATGCAAGTCAGTTTAGACACAGATTAAAAATACAGCCACTAAGACACACTCACACCCATACATCTATGTCTTTCTCTCGCTTACACACCCACATAACAACACCTCCACAACCCGCCCCACACCCTCCCCCCTCCCACACGCATATATGTAAGTATGTAAGTATGCATTCTACTTATTTAAAAAAATAATGTACAAATAAATACAGGCACAGATTAAGAATACAACAATTAAAACAAAAACACATACCCGCACACACACACACACACACACACACACACACACACGCACGCACGCACGCACGCACGCACGCACACTCATCACTCACACACACACACACACACACACACACACACACACACAACACACACACACACACACACACACACACAAGCTGCATGCATGCATTGTACTTTAAAAAATAATAAAATGCAATTCACAAAAGGCAAACCTCACACAGTGATTGATGTAGTTTTGTGGTTTTACATTTTGTTAATGATGTTTTCTTTTCAGTTTCATTCATATGTGTGCTTCTGTGTTCTGAGAGGAAAATAACACTAACTGACAAGTAACTGTGAATAAATCATTAAATGTCTACTTGATTTTTATTACCATTCATGAAAGGTTTTGTTAAATAAGCAAATAAAGAGATTGACTTGAACTGATTCTGCTTCCTCTTTTAAAACTGTCCTCATAAAACACCTGCTCAAAAACCTTTTAAACCTCTTGCTCAATCTCTTCATTTTCTTTGTCACTTAACTGTGTGTGTGTGTGTGTGTGTGTGTGTGTGTGTGTGTGTGTGTGTGTGTGTGTGTGTGTGTGTGTGTGTGTGTGTGTTGTAAATCACTCTACACACCAATTTTATATTTTCATTATTAATATTACTAACTGAATTAAACTTCTCATAAGTAGTCCATATATTCAAAGTGTTGATATACATCTTTACAAGTCTATAATAATGTGAAGGTGAAGAAATTGCAAATTGTACAAATCTTCCTCTCCTCCTCTCTCCCTTTCTCTGGCTCAATGTTATGAGAAAAAAATCTTCTTCCACTCACTTTGTTAGATGTTTAATTGGATCAGTCATATTGAGAAATGTATTGCAAACTATTTCAGTGTCTGGGTACTTGTATTTCTAGTAAACAGTTCAAGTCCCTGGCTTGTAAGTTACAAAACTGAATGCAGAAGCAGAAGAATATTGCCATACATTACATAATTTCAAAATATATGGGACAAGAACTAAAGGTTCATCTAGTACAGTGGCAGTGTTCTCTGACATTGCACAGTGTACATATTTATCCTTCATGAGAATTTATATAGACAAACTGATAGGCAATGCCATTTGTTAAAATGCAGGTTAGGTTGGCTGTTGATGAATTAACTTTATGAATTAATGTGTCAATGCTGGTAGTAGAGTTTGTGATTATTTATGTCACTTATTGTAAGTTGAAAATTTTCCACTCTTCTTTGAGTAGCTGTGCTCACTGACTTTGAAAGAATCACTAGTCAAGCAGCTTAGGATCACATTCAAAAGACTCATAACTTGAGTTTGACAGTGTGTGTGTGTGTGTGTGTGTGTGTGTGTGTGTGTGTGTGTGTGTGTGTGTGTGTGTGTGTGTGTGTGTGTGTGTGTGTGTGTGTGTTAATTTTACAAATAAACATGATTTTAAGTGTAGTCTTAGTTATTAAATTATACTTGGGATGTGAATTGATTTGATCAAATTGTATTATTAGTTAGGGTGGGGCAGCAAGGTCTTCAGTGCTGCATTTATGTGTAATACGTGGTTGTTGCTACAACTATCATGAGTTGTGCCTTCTTCTGTGTGTATTTAGTGTGAGTACGATTACTTCTACGTTTTCTTTCTTTGTTGGTTTTCTTATATATATACAACATTATTTACTCTTATCTTCTTCTTCTTCTTCTTCTTCTCTCTTCTCTCTCTCTCTCTCTCTCTCTCTCTCTCTCTCTCTCTCTCTCTCTCTCTCTCTCTCTCTTCTCTCTCTCTCTCTCTCTCTCCCCCACTCCCTCTCTCTCTCTCTCTAAATGATGCCTGTAATTTTATATTTACTCATCAGTAAAGGACTAGTAAGGACTAGTTGTTAGATAGCTTTTTGACAACCTAAACTACAATCCTTGTAAAATAAAGTTTTCAAGTTCGAGTTCTCTCTTCTTTCTTTTTTCTCCCTTTTGAAACCCGTCTAATGAAATTGCTCCTCATTGTGGGAAAATAAAGTATGATAGATTACAACGGACCAGCCACCATTTTTCGTCGTCCATACTTTTAAATCTAAAAATTAATGATCGCCGAGTGAAATGACCGTGCACTCGCCGCTGTTGAACGGCAGCCAGAGACGTCCCAGTCGGCAAGGGGCGATACTCGTACCAAACTCCCGCCTCGCTCGTGGGAATGGTCTATACATTTGTTATTCCATCCTCAAAGCAAAAACATACAACTGGCTCCCTAACACGCACACACACACACATGACCAGCAACAACTACAAACAAAAAGCGACTGGGAACGTCACATCTCTTGCTAATTAATGGTCATTTCGCTGGCTCAGACGCTCTTCGTGTGCGAAATTCCGACCGCTTCGAGTATTAAAAAAAGATATAATTTTGCTGACATTGGACATTGGACTGAAGGAATGTTTCAAGCGTTCGCGTTGGTTTGGCAAACGGCACAAAACGGACGCCTTCACAAAACTGGGGGAACCTACTATCACAGCTGTATGTACCCCACAGACAGTGCTTGGCCGGCATTTCTAATGCCATTTCTGGCCATCTTTCCCGCGATTTTACTGTACCCCCAACAAAGCGTGCCTACTCTGCGCTACATCCGCAGGCACTTACCAAGTGCAGTCCCCTGGATTTCCGAAGATCGTCTATTGGCAATGGCGTTGTCTCAGGCACGTAATCTCCTCAGGCCTAATAATATGTCGGGAGACTTAACTGATGATTTTGCGAATAATTTTATATCTTTCTTTGAATAAATCTCCTAACTGTGCAAGTGTACTGAGTAGTGTTCACGCGCCCTTACAGGCGTTGTTGCATCTGCTCTGTTAATTATTGCAAATTTCGCTTGATTAGTCTCCTGGTTTGATTAGTTGACGTGATAGCATTGTTCCTCGTGATGTGGCCGTTATCGTGGTACCAATTTTGTGTGTCACTTCCACTGGAAGCGAGGACAGTTGGTCTTGTTCTGTTTCTGCAAGTCCTGACTCTA
This sequence comes from Alviniconcha marisindica, assembly GCA_018857735.1. Lineage (NCBI taxonomy): Eukaryota > Metazoa > Mollusca > Gastropoda > Provannidae > Alviniconcha > Alviniconcha marisindica. The sequence continues at coordinate 23,188 of JABMCL010000791.1, read as the reverse complement.
CTCTCTGTTTTACACTGCTTGCCGCCAGCCGGTCATGTTGAGCCTGTGTTCAGTGACAGCGTGTTCAGGGCAGCCGTGCGTCGCAACAACCGTGAGCTACACAACACAGAGAAGAAAGTGATGTTTGCCACCTGTGCCGCCCCTGTCCCCCGCTACACTCGACATGCCCTTTCTGTCTCTGGAAACCGCTGCCGCACCTCCCCCCTTCCTCTCCCCCCAGCTGATCGCACGTCTATCGCATCTCGGCATTGCCAGAAACGTGCCCAGAAAGCCACGCCGATCGAGAAGAGGAGGGAAGAATGAACGGAGGAAGATCAAAGTGATCGTCGGTTTTCGTGCTCGATTTCCATCCGATTCTTCCAGCTCTCCAACCCCCTGTCAACACACCACTTCCGTACCACCTTCCTCTCCACCCAGTGACCGTGACGACCACCTTCCTCTCCACCCAGTGACCGTGACGACCTCTCAGCCTCCTCGCTCAGCGCTCCGCTGCGTCCCCCTCACAGACAGCTGCTTCACATTTTCCTTAGTTCTTCCTCAGCCGAAAACACACTCCTTGTCTGCCTCTTCAATGCAAGATCCGAAACGCGGGGGGCATGGCCTTCGTCATAAGGGACTCTCTTAAACCGCATGTCGCTACCACTTCGTCCTTTCCCGTTCAGCACCCCTGCTTTGAAACCGCTCAGCTGACTCTAACATACAACAAGCAACTAACCAACTTGTTCTGTATCTACCGCCCTCCACCCAGCAAAAAGAACAAATTCTCTGACTCCATGTTTTTCGATCAGTCTTCCGACTTCCTTGAACACTCTGACAGTCTGCCTGGCAAAACAATCCTTATGGGTGACTTTAACTTTCATTTTGAAAACGTAGAAAACAATAACTCCAGAAAACTACACGATATCATAGACATGTTTAACCTAACCCAGTCCGTTTCTGAACCCACTCACAACCAAGGCCATCTGCTCGACTTAGTGTTTTCCAAGCAAAGTGATAACATCCTCATTTCTACAAAACTACACCATGGACTAACATCTGACCACACAGCCATCTTGTGCAAACTTGATGCATCTGTTCCCGTAAAAAAACTGAAACTTTTTCGTACCGATGCCTCAAAAAGATTGACACCGGCGCCTTTAAACAAGATCTCCTCACGCTGTCTCACAAGTCAGTTCTATCAGTGACTACAATAACCTTCTCTGTTCTGTCCTTGATAAGCACGCCCCTCTCTGCTGTTGCACAGTCCGTACAAGGAAGTCGACGCCCTGGTTCAGCAGTATTGCGGAGCAGTTCTGTGAGCTGAAACGGGAGCGTCGGCAGGCGGAGAGACGATGGCTCAAATCTAAGCTCACCGTCTACAAACAGATATACGACTCCATTAAACAGAAAGTAACAAACCTTGTAGATAAAGCCAAAAAAGCCTACTACTCTACTAACATTCAGTCTAGCACAAACTGTAAACAGCTCTTTGAAAACTTCAACACCATCCTCGGCAAAAGCAGATCTTCACCTCTTCCTTCAACATTTGACTCTGACGACCTTCTGAATGTCTTTTCTGATTACTTCACTGAGAAAATCCACACCATCAGATTTTTTTTTCCCCTTCTCCAAACCCAACTGCTTGCCCAGATACCTCTTCCGTTGGAAATCCCTTGCCAACTTTTGAGTCTGTCACTGATGAATTTGTCTTAAAAATAATCAACAGTGCATCTGCCAAGTCTTGTGAACTTGACCCATTCCCACCACGCTTCTTTATGAAAATATTGACATCCTCTTGCCGACCATCACGAACATCATCAACACATCTCTTACCACTGGCATTGTACCACGTGATCTGAAAACAGCCGTCGTCAAATCTCTGTTGAAAAAGCCATCACTTGACAAAAATCTTTTGAAAAACTACCGTCCCATTTCTAACCTTCCATTTCTGTCCTAAATCCTTGAAAAAGTTGTTCTCCACAAACTTCTCTCCCATCTCCAAGAAAACAACCTCAGCAATCCCTTTCAGTCAGCCTATCGAGCAGGACACAGCACTGAGACCGTTCTGTTACGTATTGTAAACGATATTCTTTCCGCTCTGGACAATGGCAACATTTCTGTTCCTCTTTTGCTGGATCTTTCTGCCGCTTTTGACACTATTGACCACCAAATTCTCCTCTCCCGCCCGAACTCTGTTTTTGGAATTCAGTCTACTGCACTCCAGTGGTTTCAGTCATACCTCTCAGACAGATATCAGTCCACTTCCGTCAATAACTCGTCTTCGTTACCCTCACAGCTCATGTATGGTGTGCCTCATGGCTCAGTACTGGGGCCCATTCTCTTCGTCCTGTACACTATGGCTCTCTCCGATATCATAGCTAACCACTCTGTAAACCATCAGCTTTTCGCAGATGACACACAGCTCCAGAAATCCGCTCCTCTCAGTGAAGTGACCAACCTCACCAAAGAACTCAATGCATGCACAGACGACATACACACATGGATGACGGAAAATCAGCTCAAATTGAACGACGGCAAAACAGAAGCTCTTCTCTTTCCATTTTCGTCTTCCTTGAAACCTTCTACCGTTTCCCTTCCCATCCTCTTCTCTGATTCTGCCAGGAACCTTGGATTCATTCTTGACTCCAAACTGTCCATGAAGAAGCACGTCATAAAAATCTGCCAAACTGCTTATTTCCAGCTTAAACGCATTAGTTCAGTCCGCAGGTTTCTCACTGAAGATGCAACCAAGACTCTTGTTACTTCCTATATCCTTTCACGGTTTGACTACCGCAACTGTCTCCTTATGGGTACACCTAATTCTGTCATCCAACCTCTCCAGAAAATTCAGAACTTTGCTGCAAGACTTGTTCTCTTGGCACCCCGTCACCACCACTCAACATCTCTCCTGGAAAAACTGCACTGGCTTCCCATTTCAGAACATATTAAGTATAAAGTCGCTTGTATGTGTTTCAGTGCTATAAATGGTTCTGGTCCTGCTTACCTCTCTGAACTGCTTCATGTCTACACTCCGTCTCGTAAACTACGCTCTTCTTCTGACACCCGCATGCAGGAAATCCAACAATACAAACGCAAGACTCATGGCTTTCGCACATTCTCTTGTGTGTGTGTGTGTGTGTGTGTGTGTGTGTGTGTGTGTGTGTGTGTGTGTGTGTGTGTGTGTGTGTGTGTGTGTGTGTTTGTAGTGCGTTTATATAGATATATTAAAAAAAAAACAAACTTTATATAATCTGTTTTGGTAGGACTATGCTCTACATGTGTATAGAAAAACATATTTAGTTAATATGTATCATGTGAACGCTCAGGGCGTTGATGAGCGCATGATTAATGTACATTATTATTATTATTATTATTATAGTGGATGAGACCGGAAGCTGCCGTTCACTAATAATGTTCGGCGATGGACCGAGGTGCAAGGAGTTGGGTGACATTTTTCTCAGCGTATTGATCCGATGCTACTACAGGAAATATTTCACACTATTTTCTAATAATAATATCGAAAATAAAATAAAAACCACCGGCCGGTGGCACGCCAGAGACACACACTTACGCAAACAGGTAGTACTTAGTAGAATATTTAAACGTATGGTTCTGGTAGACTACTCCTATCAATCCAAAAAGAAGTATCAGGAACCTTTTCTTTTACTTGTCCAGTAACAGCTTTGCCAGTTTTCTATCGCAAACGTTTAACCTTGTGCACATCTCTCTCCACCTCTCCACCTGGTCACCCAGGTTTACCAGCCGCGACCTGTATCTGCGTTGTTGTCTCTTGCCAGTCGAGCTAAACGTCCTTTTTATTTTGGTCCTCCGAGGATAAATAGTAGTAACTCCAAATTATCTCTGCTTTGATTGTATAATCTCGAAAAAACGGAAAAGAACTGTGAAGATATACTCACCACTGTTCATTCTCAGTTCTTCGTTGCTTTCGTTCAATGGGCTATTTGCTCCATATAATAGCACATGAAAGAATGTATATATTATCTATTAACACAAAAGAAGGCGGCACACAAAACAAAACACATGTCCCGTCCTGTGTTCTCTTGTTGTGTTCATATCCCTAGTCATTCTTTTCAGCTCTTTTATTTTTTATCATCAGTAACTACTTCTAGAGCCATTGTTTCCTTCGACTCCTCCTTTCTATATTCTTGTGGCAAGTTATTGATATCGTAATGACGTCAAAATGATTTTGCCATCATTTCATTGATCCAAAGCCATAGTGTGGCATGGGGGAAATTCGTCCACTCGCTCAAACACCTTGTGAACTGCACTCAATCCTACGCATCAACCCATACAATCGAACTTTTCCAAACGGTAACATCAGCTTGATAATGGATCAGTCTACAAACAAAACAACAAACGAAAGTGATTGTTACAAGTAGCGTATGGGAAAACCTGTCCTACTTTGGGAGCCTTGCTGTTTGCTTGGCAACAAAACCATATAAAACATATTTGGATTTTGGTTTAGAGCGCTAGCAGTCATTCTTGTTTCGTTTTTGTTTTTATTATTATTTTTTACTTCCAGCCTACACGGTGCGGGTCACCTCGGGACAAATCACAACTTCATACCTACTGTAGCCTATACAAAGTCGAAACACAAGTCACCAAGTCACACCCACAAACACACACACACACACACACACACACACACACACACACACACACACACACACACACACACACACACACACACACACACACACACACACGTATGTATCAGTACACTGTCACAACAACCAATAACTAATACATATCAGTAGTTGCAGTACACGTAATTACATTTAAATTTGTTTTATTTTGAGGCAAATGCTCTGAGGCGTATTCGGCAAATTATCAAAACAATCGATCAAATCGCAAGTTTCTGTCTAATTCACTGTGTTTCCATGCCTGTATCCGCACGGGAATCGACTGCAACCGCTCGTGACAAGCAGCCCAAACTAACGCAGTAAAAACGATGCAGAGAATTTGAAGAAAAACAAATGAACGCACCGGGAAGGTCGAAATTGGAGCAACGACGAAAATCCTGCGTCTACAAATCCAGTGCTAAGACATTTGTCAAAAAGTGGAGAGCGATGTAATCGTAGTTTCACACGCCATTATCCAGCCGCACTGCATCTATACAATCCTACTTAACCTACGAGCGAAACCCGACCATGTATGGACAAGGCCTGATGCCATCAATATTAATCCTTGTTGGTCGTTACGCACACCCTAGTTACTTTCTTAGTTATACAGCGATATTGATTTCTGTTTATGTAATCGCTGTGCGTGCGCTGTGATAGATGATGACAGGATAGTCAGGGCCTAACAGTCAAACGTTAAAGTGCAACACTGGCGTAAATCATAATGAGCAGGAACCACGAATAGATAGACTAATAGTCTGGGAGCGAAGCCGGTCTAAAGTGCTCAGAAAATAAGTTTCAAATAAGAGAAAGGCTGACCAGTTGTTTTTTGTTAACAAAACTTTCATCTGCACTATCCGGCTTTAAAGGCACTTTTGAAGGCACGTAATCCGAGCGTGTTTGGCAAAAAGCAAGAATTTGTTGTTTGTGCTATAAGATAATAATAATACATACATTTTCTGTAGCGCTATTCCCCGCTGAGCGAGCTCAATGCGCTTGTTACATATGCATGTACATAATATATACCATTTACATTTACTAGCATATCATATTGTACCTCTTGCGAAAGCTGAGATCTTTTGATGTTAGTCGTGAGCTGTTACAAATTGTGTACAAAAGTCTAGTGGAGAGCGTTTTAACTTTTAACATTGTTGTCTGGTATGGGAACCTGGGTGTGAAGGGGAAGGCAAAACTGGCACGTATTGTTGGATGGCAGGAAAGATAATTGGTGCAAAACAAGACTCCCTAAGCGATCTCTACCTTACAGCAGTTGAACGGAAAACTGCACGGATCTTAGACGACGCAAAGCACCCCCTCTTTTCTCAGTTTCAGAAACTCCGGTCGGGCCGACGATACAAAGTGCCGATTGCCAGGAAGAATGTGTACAGAAAATCTTTTATCCCAAGTGCTATTTCTGTTTTAAATTTCGGCTACTTAATATGTTGGCCCTGTGGGTTTCAAGGCTCAGTTTACTCACCCTGTGAAGTGTTGATCTGATGGATGTTTGAGAGTTAAACTTTTTTAGTTCAGACTGGTCAAACATAACCCAGCAGGAAGAATGTGTACAGAAAATTTTGATCCAATTGCATTTCTGTTTTAAATTCTCGAGTGACTTAATATTTGCCCTGTGGGTTTCAAGGCTCAGCTTTACTCTGTGATGTGTTGATCTGATGGATGTTTAAGTTAGTTTTAATTCATGGCAAAATAACCCAGTATGCTTCAGGTTTATGATATATTAGCATACTGTCTTTTCTGAGTTGCTAATAATAATGTGTCAGTATTGCCCTGACAATGTACTGTGTGCTGATATGGTGTGTGCGTGTGTGTGTGTGTGGGTCGTGTTATGTCATGTTGTCTAGTGATCTTTTTTTTTTTTTTTTTTTATTATTGTGTGTGTATGTGTGTGTGTGTGTGTGTGTGTGTGTGTGTGTGTGTGTGGTTGATTTAGTGATGTTATATTATATATATGATATTATTATAATTATATATATATTATATATATTTGCTGGATTTAATGTGCCTCATAAATGCTGTCCATATTTATTGTTGGGTCGATTTGAGTGTTTTGATGTTTACTTAAGGAATGATTGTTTTATTATAATATTTATTGAATGTTTTCAGTTATTGGTGAGCCAGAATAATAATTGTGTGTGTGTGTGGTTTGTTTGTTGTGTTTGTTGTGTGTGTGTGTGTGTGTGTGGTGTGTGTGTGTGTGTGTGTGTGTGTGTGTGTGTGGTGTGTGTGTGTGTGTGTGTGTGTGCCTGTGTGTGCCTGATTTAATATGTTGCTTCATAAATGCTGCCTATAATTTATATGTTGTGGTCGATTGAGTGTTTCGATTTTTAGCGTTTTGTTGTTTAAGGAATTTAGTTTTATTGTAATTTATTGAATGTTTTAAGTTACTGGTGAGTCAGAAGAATAATTCGTGTGTGTGTGTGTGTGTGTGTGTGTGTGTGTGTGTGTGTGTGTGTGTGTGTGTGTGTGTGTGTGTGTGTGTGTGTGTGTGTGTGTGTGTGGGTGGGTGCATGCGTGCGTGCGTGCGTGCGTGCATATTCGTGGGGGGTGGGGGAGGCTGAAGACTGCAGAAATCCTACTGGCAGAAAGCTGTCATGAACAAGTGAGTTTTGAGTCTGATTTAAACAGAGGAAGGGTAGAAGAATTTCTGAGATCGGATGGCAGAGAGTTCCAGACAGAAGGTTCAAGAAAGCTGAAGGAACGCTCCCCGAACGTTTCGGTGTTACGCTTTGGGACTTTGAGGAGCTTCTCACACGATGAACGAAGGTTTCGTGTTGGTTCATATGCACATAGAGTCTGAGAAAGATAACTTGGTAGAAAGCCGCCGAAAAAGCGGTAGACAAAAGTGGCTATCTTGTACTATGGTCGGAATTTAATCGGAAGCCATTGCAGTTCTTGCAGGAGTGGTGTCACATGATCGTATTTGGACTTTCTAAGAACAAGTTTTGCAGCGTTGTTTTGGACTCTCTGTAAACAAAAAAAAAAAAACAAACAAAAACAAAACAAAAAACAAAAAAAACAAAAAACAACAACAACAACAACAAAAGCTTTTTTCTACGCACTCCCTCACCTTTCCCTGTATTTCTTGCAGACACAACAGTATTGGCATTTGTACTGCTTCGCAATTCTAGGTTCGACTTTCATTGTTATACACTGCGTGCAGAGCAAGGGAAGCGAGTGAGGAAATAACCAAAGAAAACAAACGAGGGTGGTTTCCCTTATCAACTTTCGTCGCTAATACTGTTCAGCATGTCGGTGACCAGACAGCGAGTCCTCCAGAAGCATGGCAAATACAGGCCAATCACCCTTTCTACTACTTATTGCTATACATCGTTAACCGTCATGTCACTAGTTCGCTTTTAGCTCCCCCCCCCTCCCCCCACCCCCCTTCTGCAAGGTTCCTGCTGGCACACAGAAGGGCACCGCCGTGTAACGATTTGTAGAGTTGGTACTGACCGCGCGGAGCCCAGTGTGTTCCGTCTGCTGCAGACTTGTCTTCTTGGCTCTGCCCGTTTTTAACGAAACAAATTGTTGTTGTTGCTGTGGCCCTAGGAAGCTAAGAAACTGAAAGAACTCGCCGACTCTTGGAGCAGACGATTGGTCTCCTGTGCCTGTACGTCCGTAAATATCTGTCGGCATTCCTGCTGGACAGCCCCCATCCTGCGTTGCTGCATGAATGCCAACTGGCACCAGCACGTGACCAGCGGGAGATTGTGCCATTGGCTAATTCTTAGTCCGCATAGCGCCTCTGCTGAGACGCTGTGATACTGCTCCGACTCTCCTTCATAAACGTTATCATGGGAACCATCACTTTCTATGTGTCTCTGCATTATGCTGTGTACTGAACATGCTATAGACAGCGCAAGTTCACTAACACTGTTGCCTAAGCCTCAACAGAAATTCATAATCTGCTACAGATGCTACAAAAATTCTTGTTTTTGTTTTGTTTTGTTTTTCCACGCCTTGACTACTGCAGTTCTCTCCTGTCTGGCTGTCCTCAGTATCTCTTAAACTACAAAAAGTTCAAAACAACGCTGCTCCCCTTGTCCTGAGTGTTCCCAAAACTAACTATATCTCTCCTCTTCTTGCTAATTCTCTCCACTGGCTGCCCATTGATTCACGAATACAGACTCGCTTCTCTGGGCTACCACTGCCTCCACTCTACCGCTCCTGTCTACTTGACTGAACTGAAAGTTGACAAACCAACCCGCCGCTACACTCTTCACAGTTCCTAGTTCCAAAACAACCAGATATGAGATGACAAATGGGTCTTGCCCGATAGTTTTTTGGTTTGTTTCCCCCCAGAAATCGTGTAGAAGATTCGAACACTTATATACAGTTGTCCGTGGTTCTATCAATAATTCTGCCAAAGACAGGGAATCATTGTTGAAAACACTTGTAGTTTAGATTTTTTCGGGACGTCGACAGAGCTGAACGATGTCCTTTTGTAAACACATCTACAACACGCCACACATAAGTTTATTGTTATCACGCCCAATGAGCTTTTGGAAGTATTCCTTCTTTTACTTTACTTGCACAATGTTTATATTTTATTTCTTAGTTTCTTGTATTCATGGAAACATTTCTCTTTAGTTTGTCTCTCTTTGCGACTGTTTCCTTGATGTCTTTGTTCATCTATGCTGGTAACCTTGGATGCTTTACCCGCTTGCACTTTAAAGGTGTAGCAGACGTCTTCGTAATTCTAGTAAGTGATGTCACAAACTGGGTTAAGCCTAGCAGGAGGAGTGCGGCTTTAGTAAATCGATATTAAAGTTTCCCTAATAAAAAAAATAAAAATCATAAAAAAATCAGTATGAGGTTTAATAGTATGAATAGTATAATTATATGACATGTACACAGTCGTCGAACCATTCAAGCAAAAGGGTTTCTGTACAAAAAACACACACACACACACACACACACACACACACACACACACACAGGGACAGAAGAAACAACAACATTAAGGACGTTCATACTTGATTTCAGTTCAGGCCAAATGCATTCAACAAAAGTTCACTTTCAAGATCTTGACACTGTGTGTAATGTCTGCAGTGCAGTTGTGTATGTATATTATAATGCCGGCCTGTCCAATAGCAGTTGTATCTTTTCTCGACTAGGATGTTAATATCATGGTCAGAAATTCTGGAGTCTAGTCGCGACTCTGCGATACCAAAGAGGTTGAAGTCAGGTGTTGACTGGCTAAAGAATGCACACAGATCAGGAACTTTGTTATACAAATGGTACACATTCTGATGACCCACGCGCAACATGGTAATAAAATAGTCGAGATTAAAACAAAACAAAACAAACAAACAAACAACAAAAAGAAGGAGAAGAAAAGGAAGCAGTAACACCGAGAAAGTACATTTACAAACGGAGAGAGCTAAACCAAAACATTAGCCTAACATTAACCCATGTTTTTATTACAAAAAACCCGCATAATTTATCACAGAAACTGGAACACAGCTGAAGTTTATAAATTTAATAAACACACATAGTAACAGCATAATTTTATATGTCGGTAATGATCGATTACTTGAAAAGCTCGCAGGCTTGAAGGAGAAACTCTTGGAAAAGGATAGGGACGTTTCCATCTCGAGGACCAAGTGGATGATTTGGAACAGTACAGCAGACGCAACTGTGTTAGGATAGGCCCTGTTCCCGAGGGCGCCGACGAGAATACAAACGAAATCGTCAAAGCAGTGGCCAGGAGTGTGGGTGTTGACCTCACAGACGACGCCATAGACAGGAGCTACCGGGTGGGAAAGAAGTCGGCGACTGCGACCCGCGACCGACCCATCTTGTTGAGGCGGACATCCTACCGGCACAAAGAGGCTCTGATGAAGGCGAGGAGAGCGCTGATGAAGATTGACGGTGCCAAGATCGTCCCCAGTGCAGACTGGCCTCCCTTAGCCCGCAGTTCCTGCAGCTCGGCAACACCGGCCTCCCGCAAGATTTTCATCAACGAGGACCTGACGAGAATTAGAGCCCACGTTGCAGCCAAGGCCAGACAACTGAAACGGGATCAAAGAATTTCCGACACATGGACTCGCGACGGTTTCATTTTTATGAAGAAGAATAACTCATCGTGCAAAATCGCCACCATGCGCGAGCTTGCAGTGTTCGCAGTAAAGCCCAAAACACCCATCTCTCCCCCCCAAAAAGCAAAACAAATACAACTCTGACTGAACCCACCCACATTCTAATTAACAACCCGAACCCAAACGACCTGTGTGTGTGTGTGTGTGTGTGTGTGTGTGTGTGTGTGTGTGTGTGTGTGTGTGTGTGTGTGTGTGTGTGTGTGGTGTCGTGCGTACGTACATAACCGTACAAGTCGGTTCATGCATTGGTTACACCCACGTGGAACTCGGTTTAAAAACAACAACAGGGTTTCAAAATCTGAAAGCCACTTCTTCTTTTTATACCTGATTCTTAATAAGAATGACGAAAATAGTGTGCATACGGAGTTTGAGGGAGGTACCCGAAAGTAGAGTTTTGTCAACCATGGAGTGTGAGACGTTTAAGAATTCACACTCCGCCGTGTGTGTTCTCGTTGGCTAACCAGTCGAAAACACTCGGCAGGGGGAGATCATGCGGGACGCAAGTGACGTCACATGTTAAACAAAATGGCGGTAAGTTTGGAGCGATTTTTCTGTTTTGGATACATTTTCCGATGTATTATTTGTTGTATGCGGTTAGATTTTATTGTCAGTGAAAATTCGTGTATCATTTGTTGGAAATATTATCTATTGTTGTATACTGCTTGTAGTATTCCTTCGCAGTAGTTCACTGAATCGCCCTGATATATAACCGTAATGGTTGAATGGGAGTAAAACACCAAATTGCTTACAAAAGTTTACTATTTCACGGAAATTGTGAATTGATGGAATAATATGGTCACGAGGTGTTTAATAAAAAAATGTAACTCGTACTGAAAATGTGCACAGACGCTTTACCAAACGTATTACTGGCATGAACATCCTGGAGTATGAACAAAGACCAATGGCACTAAAATTACCAAGCTTGGAATACAGAAGAACAAGAGGTGATATGACTGAAACTTTTAAAATTATACATCGTTATTATGATCACGAGACTGTTCCTTGTTCAACTTCAAGCTCTATGAATCTGCTGGAACTAGAGGACACCCTTTCAAACTACATAAGACAGTTCTTACTAATCAGTATGCATAATTTTTGTTACTAACAGAAAATGTTATAAACAATTGGAACAGCTTGCCATCCACATTGTATTAGCAGGAACACTAAACTCCTTCAAAAACCTTCTAGATAAACACTGGAAACAGAATATGGCAAAAGGTAACTGACGAAAACAAGCCAAGTCAATTTACGCAGCACTCCTAAAAGAATATGTTGAGCATAATTATTAATATCAATCAAAACAGAACTGAGCAGGCAAAAGGCTAAAAAGCCTACGAGCCGTAATCTGATATGATAGTTCGTCTTGACTTTGAGAAGAGATTGTATTGAATCGTGAATCTCCTCTTCATTGACTAATGACTTTCAGAGGTTATTTTGAGCTGTAAGAGGACTTGGAAAGGGGTCGCTTTCTGAAACTGGGTGCCACACAAGTGCGTTCACTTCAAACCAAATTATTGCTAGAGGGGTTTAGCTCATGTGCTCTGATTGGAATGAGTCCAGCATTCATAGTTTTCATTAATTTCATGACAGTTCTTAATTTTACTGGGACTGGGAGCTTTCAGTGATGTCTAGATCTACTCACTAAGCTCCTTGTTTTTAATTTAATTGTAAATTTCCACCGAGGTCAATGCAAAGGAGCAGATTAAGATGCATGATTTGATTATTACCGATAATTCCCACTCACTTCTCAACTTCAACGTTCATCTTCATTGAGAATGAGATACCAGATCTAGTCATTTGACATGATAATGCGATGTGATACTGATCATGAGATCAATAGCAGATAATCTTAGGCTGTAAGGCCTGATCTTTTGATCAATCTGACATAGCCTACAACTTTTCTGACTAATTACTGATAAGGGGGGGGGGGGGGGGCGACTTTTTTCTCTCCCCCCACCCTCCGGCATGCTAATGCATGTGACCTGATCAGGCTGATGTATGAACTGTATAATTATAAACAAGCATTATCATCAGTAATTATGCTAGCTAACAATTATGGATATGAAGGATGTAATGCTGAATAGAAAACCACTGTGGATGTCGAGGAAACCAGAGCTGATCAGCGCGGGGGATTGAGGTGGGATGGGGGGAGGCGGGAGGGGGAGGGGGGGGGTGTCTGCAGAAGAAAAGAAAAAGAAAAGAAAAAAAAGAGTCAGCAGATTAAACTATGGTCAGTCGTATCATTGGCGGGAATATTTGTCTCGACAAAAGTTGGCCCCACTTTTGTCGCGACAAAATTAGGACGACAAGAATGTGTTGTATGACGTGTTGTGACGTGTAGTGACGAAAAAGACATACGCTATCAGGATTGTCGTATTATAAAGTGCGCACATGCGCATAACTTTATCGAGAACAAGGTACGCGGGCGAAAGTGACTGAAATGGCAAGCGGACGTTTACTAAATGTCGTCCGAAAACTGTAATGGCCATGGTGGCCCAGATGGGATAGGGAGAGGGGGGTATTCCCTCTGTATATTCCGGTCCCTTCTCCTCTGTCACGGAAACGTACTTCTTATTAATCTATGTAGATACTGATAGGACAACCAGCGTAACGCATACTGAGGAACATATAATTATTTATGAGCACGTTTTCTGGCTAACCTGCGTCTTCGGTTTGGCTCCCTTCAAGATGTGTGAGTATTCTCGGAGTAATGATAGGCTGTCAGTGCTTTCCTTTCTGCGGCGGTATCTGCTTTTTTTTCTACATGCTTGAGGGTGTTGTGTAATTTGACATGTTCACACGCATCGAAGCTTGGTGTTCGAGGTTCCGCAAAATATGACGCTTGCGCGTGCTGTTTAATAACTGGGTATGCGGAGGGGACACCTGGATGTGAGGCTTCTTCTTTGAATGTCTTCTTTTGCTTGTATTCACAGTTGGAAATTCGACAAGCCACGTTGCCGAAGTCCGAATCTGAGTGTCGCCCTCCAGACCTTTTCGAAGGTATAAACATCTATGATAATTCTCAGTCGCATTGTTCTGTACTCTGGACGCCGTCTTGTTCTTCCTGGTGATACGACTCGTTTGATTTCCAGTGAAGTTGACCAGCGTTTTCCGAAGAAATCCTCCGCAAAAATGGTCCTTGTTTCACCTGGACGTCTTGTTAATTAAAACCATTCTCCGACACGACTTGTGAGGGTCAGTTGTTGACAAGTAATTGTGTTTGCTTTTGAATGATTTTTGCTTCAAACTACGTGTAGAACACGGGCCTCGTCTGTCAGTCGCTGATGATGATTTCAAGAACGACACAGTTTGCGTGATGAAACTGGTTGTGTAGCCTTTCGTCTGTCTGGTCCTGCGTGATCCAGGGGAATTGTCTCCCTTGCAGGGCCTCAGCGCTTCCTCCATTTCTGCGTGTTGATGTCATCACGACGTCACTTAATTCTTCCATTCAGGTGCTACTGGGTGTATTCCTCTGGGCTCCTCGCTTTTCGTCATGCTGCTGCCATTTTGCTGGCAGTTTCCGGCGAGGCTGTTTGCCACCCTTCCTCCTCTCAGTGATCATAGCGCATCGTTGTGTTTGATCACGACTGGGGATCCCCTAGACCTTGTGTGTGTGTGTGTGTGTGTGTGTGTGTGTGTGTGTGTGTGTGTGTGTGTGTGTGTGTGTGTGGTGTGCGCGCGCGCAAGAGGTAGAGAGAGGGGTGGGGGGATATCGGTATGTACATGAGCCTTGTCTTGTGTGCTGCACATTACCACGACTATTGTGTGTGCAATTGTGTTACTCAGATCCACCTACTGCTTCCCCATATGATGATCTCCGACCTGATGAGATCGGACTGCGGTCTGACTATGAGGACCTCGATCAGTGCTCAAAGCGGTCACGGTCACGAGGAAAGAGTTCTGGTTTGTAGTCGTTCTGTTGACTCGTGTACTGTACTAGTGGAATATTCATTTATTATGAACACCAAGGAACATGTAGGTTTATGCCTCCTTTTGCATTGCCTTACTTTGTTTCAATTGCCTATATTTAAATTTCACATTACCGGACAAGGCGCTTGCATCTGTTTGCATCCATGAGTCTAAATGCATTTGCAGCATGCCACATTAACTTTGACATACACCCAGATGGGTGACATGTCAATGAGTTCGTAATAATAAAAACGAAGATTAATACAGCGCTAGTTACTCTTTCTTTCTTTCTCCCCCACCCCCTCGCAAACACACGCATTCACTCGAATAAAGACAATTCAGGATATACAAGAGTATTTTTCAATGACTGGCTTTTGAACAGGTTTGTTTTGAGGGCGACCTTGGAAGGGTATCAGGGGATATAGACACTCACAAGTAACAATGACGCATGCTGTTTCAATAGTGACGACCCCTGGAATTCACTGTATGACGGAAAGATGTGTATGTAGGCCTTTGGTGTTCCAACAAAATCTGAAACAATGTTGCTGATCAGCGTTCAGTAAGTAAGTAAGTTGGTGTTTTACGCCCAGTCAACCGGTACGGTTATATCAGGGCGATTCAGCGTTCAGAAACGAGATTAAACTACACAACAGGTTTAAAAACTGTTGACACAACGTTAGCTACCAAGTTATCCAAGTTACGACCAGGGTCAACGCACGTACGCATGCACGCGCGCGCGCGCGCGCACACACACACACACACACACACACACACACACACACACACACACACACACGCACACACACACACACACACACACACACACACACACCACAACACACACACACCACACGGCTCACAGTGATATGTGTGTGTGTGTGTGTGTGTGTGTGGTGTGTGTGAGGGTGAGAGAGAGAGAGAGAGAGAGAGAGAGAGGGGAGAGAGAGAGAGAGAGAGAGAGAGAGAGAGAGAGAGAGAGAGAGAGAGAGTTTATTGTCTATGCGGTGTCCTTACACTTGATCAATTTTCTCCCCGCGTTGAACGAGCCTTAATGGTGACAGCTGGTGTGTTTTTGTCGGGGGGGGGGGGGGGGGAGATGACGTAGTGGGAGGATGGGACGGGCAGGTAAGACTGGGGATGGAGGGAGTGTGAAGGGCCTCAAGAAGGACTACTGAAGGGGAGTCGAGAGAATGTTGTATGATTATTGATGTGATGTAACTACTGTTTCTACTATCCTGTCTAAAGATAAATTTGTCTCACGACATATTAACGTTTCTGTATTCTGAATTTACTCAATGTCCATCGCAGACACAACCCTTTTTTTTTTTACACGATTTCTTTCAGAGGTGGACGGTGGCGATGAGGTACCGGTTCAGGGAATTCCAGAAAGCGTTTAAAGATGTGACACATCGCATGTAGCATGAATATAATTGTCTACACCCCCCCCCCCCCACACACACACACACCACAACGCGACGCACGCACTCGCGCACGCACTCATACACACACACACACACACACACACACACACACACACACACACACACACATGTGCACGCGCGCACACACACACACACACACACACACACACACACACGGACAGAGGCAGTGTACATTAATGTGTCTATATATGAAGCCTGCGTTCTCGCATCATCGTATCTAGCATGGCCTGGGAGACGTTTTGATCGTGAGAGGGACGCCGACTTGGTTCTTCTCGTATTTCACAGCCCTGGCCTGCACTCGACTTCATCAAGGTCTTGTGGCTCCACTTCAGTGACTGATACAGAGCCCCGGTGTCGCTCGTCACACCTGGTATACCGGGTATCGTCAGCATTCCAACACCTCTTGTCGCACTGGAATACTCGGTTTGGCTGTGTGTCAGAGGAACGCAGCTGTGGTGGAATGCTGTGAGCAAATGAACGCTTGCTAGGGTATACCTTTGCTCATTATTACTTTGCAGTACTATTCAACATCCCAGTGTCCATGTGTTAGGTCAATGTTTGTTACGATTTCGGAAAGTTGGTTGTGTTTATGACAGCTTTTCCTTCCCTTTCTAATTGGTTACAGGCTTTGACAGTTGCTTTTTCTCCTCATGACTTGTACAACTGGACACGCACGAGCAAAGCGAACTCTGTTGACGTATGCTATCATCGTGATGTGTGTGTTTTTTGCTCACTCTTTGCTGCTAGTGACAGTTCATCAACGGCTTAAAACTAGTTTGGATATGCACATTCCCTAACTGATAATTATAAATCTAAAAATAGTACCTGCCATATTTCCTGTCATAAAAACCCTTGGTGTCCATGGACCTTGCTTGCCCTTAAAGAACGACGGATTACAATTGTTCTGGATGCATACACTACAGGTTTATAAAACCTGCTGCTGCAAATGGGTAGTGGTAGCTCAGTGGTTAGAGCGCCAGACTCGTGATTAAAAGGTGGCGGGTTCGAGTACCTGCAGGAGCGGCGGGAGAATTTTCTTCTCCAGGGTCAACTTTCTGTGTTGGCTCTTATTTCGGTATCCGTTCCACCCCCGTGTTATCGCAGTAGCACGTAAAATGAACCCGGTCATTCTGCATTCAAAGTGCAGGTGGCAGGTTACAGATAAACACACATGCACCATACCTATGTGGCTTTGCATGAAGTGACATGGTGCATGGTTGTATGGTATGCACAGAGCGCGCCGAGAAGGCAGCAGTTTCACGTGGCACCAGCCATGTCAGCTCTGTAAGTACAGCACCGCGGTGGATATTTTAAAACGCGCTGTAAAAAACAAGTTACTCGTGGAGAATCACATGCGAGCTTAGTGAGTCTGCTCGAGAGCGGAGAATAACGCTATATTAAAGCGATCAATAACAACAAAATAAGTGCAGTAAAGGTCGAGGAACTTGTGACAGAACCTTTGTTTTATAATGACAAGATTCTAGTTGGAAATAAGACAATAATACATAGAACATTGATTGAAAGGCGTGTTTGTCGCTTTTCCCATCTGTGACATGGCCATGGAACATTTTTGAGCCTTGATGAGTTTAATGGGAAATATGGTTTAGATACTGACTTTCTTCCATACAATGGTTGTGTTCCGACAGTGAACTGTACCAAGAGCCTGGATATTAATGAGAAAATCATTAACAATGATGTGTAAAGTATATGAAGGAACAAACGTATATTATAATATTCTAGTTGAAAATGAAAGCAATCCAAAGTGCTGCATTAAATGGAACAACACACTGTCTAACAATATTAAAGGAAAAGTCCAGGGTTTTTAAGTATGCAAAATGACCATCAAAATGATTGACAAATGAGTCACTAGTTTGAGATTTAATGAAATAAAAAATGAAGAAATTTTTTATGTTGGTTTTTAATCGATTTTATTTTCTGTAGGCTGGCCGAGACTGCTGTCTCGGGTTCTCCATCAGTCACGTGACTTCCTCGGAAGTGACGTCAGTCTGGGGAGTCAGTGCGGTTGCCATCTTAGATTGTTCATTGAATGTGTATGCGTGCGGTCGACAAAAGCTCTAACCATGCCGGCCTACTGTGTTGCAGCAAACTGTAACAACTCACAAGCAACCCAAAGCATAACTATGCACGAGTTCTCGCGGAATCGACCCGCTGTGAGGCGAAATTGGGTCAAATTTGTACGCTCCAAACGAGCTGACTTTGATGCTGCGCCTCAGTCACGCCCATTTGTGTAGCGAGCACTTCACTGAGCGCGATTTCGTAAACTTTATGGCGGAATACTAAATGGGATTTGCTTCAAAGTGGAATTTGTAGGGCTGTCCACAGGGTAACCGACTTGGAAAAAAATCCAGTTCGAATCTCCAAGGATGAAGCTGACGAGCAGCAAGCGCACAGCATGATACCAAAAAGTGAGAGATACACTCATACCCTGAAACAAGCGCTAACAAAGCAAAGACAAAAAGTCTAACACGAATGCCTACGGCAGAAAAGGCCGTGAAAGAAAGAGACTGTACACAAACGCCTGTGGCAAAGAAAGAAAGAACAGACCACAAATGCATGTGGCAAAGAAAGAAAGTCCAAACCACAAATGCTGGCGGCAAACGAAAAATGGCTGCCCTAATCAGGCAAGCAAACAGCTGACACCAAATGAAACAAACAAAACAGCTGAAACCACCTCAAAACCCCAAACGGTTGCCTACCTGCAAGCATAAGGTGGGAAAAAACAACAACAAAAAACCCACCAAATCACAAGAGTCTAATAGACTACTGTCTGCAACAAAGAAGTGGACGACTACAGTCATAAGAGCACAGAGCAAAAATAACTGTGCCAACGGCAAACAGATGGAAAGCCAAACTAACCATAACTAACTCTAAACTAACCCCTCACTAACCCGGCTTCCATCTAGAAAAACAGGCTGCAGACTGATAAAGCAAAACGATAATCAGGATTACCGATGACAAACCATCGGGATGTAAACAAATGCAGACGACAAGAGAATACAAAATGGCTGCCCTAATCAGGCATGCTATCAAGCGGGTACGAAATGGCCAATAAACCAAAGATAAAAAGAAAGAACGCATGGTGAAAAAGAAGGGGAAAAGAGAGAGAAAACAACAACACTTTCTAAAAGAAAGAGGAGGCAAGTAATGTCAGCGAGCAACGGGACAAGGCTGGATACTCGTAATCCGTGTACACGATACAACCCACTTAGCAGTGACAACAACACGGCAGGGCAACAGACGCTCACGAACTACCCCACACAAAGAAAGAATGAGAGGTCTCGTTAAACATCGAGACTACCCCCTCACTCGTACATCGTAAATGAACGATATAACTCGTGAGAACAAAAGGGCAAGCCAAGAGAAAAAACAGTGAATGGCAAGAACCGGTAACTAGCCCAACTCCAAACCCTAACCCAGGGAGGCCACGAAATCGCTAGTCTATTGAACTAGAACGAACAAAGCTTTTTCATTTTTACATGTGATGAAACAAACAAGGATAAATTGGGAAAATAAAATAAAACACCCAATAAAAGGCAGGCTCCCTGATGAGGTCTGGCCTGTTGTGAAAGCTAGAGTAAACAGAACGAAAAAGACTGAAACGCCACGCACCTAACAAGGTTCGAGAAAGATGAAATAACAAGGAGGAAATAAACAAAGGCCCAACTACTGACAATGGCGTCGGAGCTTCATCCTTGGAGATTCGAACTGGATTTTTTCCCAAGTCGGTTACCCTGTGGCTACTAGCCATTTTGCAGCGACTCCCCAGAGTGACGTAGTGCGCATATGTGCACATGATTTTCAGCGTCATGGAGACGCTTTCGGTACGACAGAAAATGCCTGTCTTCGTGCATTTATAACCCTCAGATCACAATTTCACCTACATCATTGTTCTCAGCGAACTTTAACGGAAACCGTGTCAAAAATCACCCCAAACCTTGGACTTATCCTTTAACTGGTACGCAGCTTTCTACAAAATCGAAAATAATACATCATATAAACTAAAATGATTTTAGATAGTCCACAGTACTCTACAAATGTAACCTCAAAAATGAAAGTCATAAATGACGAGAGATGTACCTTTGTAATGCACAGACTTAAAGTATGTCACACCTGTTTCGGAGATGTAAAGTACTTCTGGCTAACTTTTGAAACATTTGTGAATAAAAGTGTGTACATGTGAGAAATATGAAATGCAAAAAAGACTTGTTTTATATATCAGTGGAAAATGGAAAATAAACACCCTGTCTTTCATGTATTAAAAACAACAACAAGAAAACAACTGAAGCAAATCATGAAACCGAAGAAGATTTATCACGTCAACATGGAGCATGCCTCATTCCTGACAAAATGGTCCTGCTATACGTCCTTAGTTAAGAACGGTGGATTCATATATCCATATGTCCCATGTCTACATCGTCGCATCATGTATACGTTGACATTTATTGATAGCAATGAATATGTAACATTGTTGTGCTCCTACATAGTACCACAACTGATATGTAACACTCACCCTCCCTCCACCCCCCTCTCTCCCTTTTCCCGCCAGGCTGTTGATAACTGCATCCTCCTTCCCCCCTCCCCACCACCCCCTCTTTCTGCCCCTGTTATACGCTGTAGTGCTGTGTGGTATACTGCAGTGGTGTTGTGACATGCCCTGTCCTTTTTTTTCTTTTCTTTTTCTCCTTCTTTCTTTCTTCTGCTTGTCTGTTGTTGTGGTTCTGGTCCTTTTGTTGTCCATCTCTGTTATATAGGTTAATTAACTCGTTCAGAATGTTCACATTTGTATTTCTGTGTACCCTTGTTTTTTGGTGACTGAGGAAGAAAGGAGAAAGAGAATAATTTATTTACAGATTTTTATTTTATTTGTTACTTTGCTGTCTTATTTGACATGATAATTGGGGTTTTAACTAATCACTTTTTGAGTGTTTTATGTAATCAGTAGTGTTAGAAATCCATGTTGTGTTTGTTGTGATAGTGCTATTATGCCTGGAGAGGGTGGGGGATTGAGGCAAGGGGAGAGGGAGAGACAGGGGTTATTTCAGTATTAAAACTGTCAGTATGTTAGGTTCCTGTTTTGCATGACACCTGTGATTTTAGTTTGCTATGTTTTAATGTGAGTGTTTGCTATACTATTTGTGTGATAGTACTGGTCTGAATAGAGATGTTCGTGTGTAGGTATTTTGTCTGTTTGGGTTGAATTTGATGAGTTGTACCTTACATATTTGTTGAAAATGCTTGACCTGTGGGTGCATGTGTTGACTCGTGTAACTGGTAGGGTTGACTGTTTCGGAGTGTGTGTGCCCTCCAGACTCTAAGATAAAGCACTCTGTGTTGATGTGTACTTATGTTCTTGTATTATACTGTGTGTTATTTTACTTGTATTTTTTATGCAGTCGTAAGGCAAATTTCTATGTTATTCATAGACAATAAAGATGATGTATTCTTATATAAGTATGTATTTTTGTATATATGTGTATTTGCATAAGCAAGAGTTGGTCTGTGTTTATTACCGTTTTGTAATATGCAGTTGCTTGTGACAAATTTCACCCTGAAGGGAGGTCGGGGATGTCTGATGTCACCCTCCTGTCTCGAATCTCAGGGCTGTGATTTGATTCCCCTTTCCTATCTCCTCTCTTGTTTTTTTCTGCCTAGTCCTTTTGCTCTTTCTGTCTTGTCATTCTTTGTGTTAATGGTCCATTCTCCTGACTTTTTTCCCAGAAAACTCTCAAATATTTTTCGTTAAGGGTTAGGCTTTTTTGTATGGCTCTTGTTGTGCGGCTGGAAGATGATAGTTGGTGGGTGGTATGTGCAGCTTGCTGCCATGTGGCACTGGTATTTGCCATTATGCATTTATATAACATTTTTTAATTTTATATTGTGTCTGTCCATTCCTTTTTTTATTTTTCTTTAACCTGGTATCGATAAATTAGACGGAATGGTCGACGATACCAGCATGTCCTAGCCTTATGTGCTCTTTTAACAGGGGTAATATTGAAGGGACTAACTCCTCGAAAATTTGTGTCCGATGTTTGTGTGTGTATGATTTATGTTTGCAAAGTGATTGATTTTGTAGATTGACTTGACAGAGGGTTGATATATATGTGGGAAGAGTTTAGAAATGTGTATTTGCTTATGACCTGAGTTTGACTGTCCTGAGGTGACGCTGTGTGTTTGGCAGGACATTAAAATCCAATTACTACTACTACTATGACAAAGTTCGATCGTCCGGAGGTGTCCCTGTGCGGTTGACAGGACGTTCAGTTCCAATTGCTAGTTACCGGCTGGTAGGACGCAGTGTGTTCATCTGAAGTTCTTGTTGGTAACAATGCTTGTCGTCATTGCTTTCATCCCGCGTTCCTTGGATACCGTGATGTATTGTCCGTTTGCCTGTAAACCAGGAATGCGTACGTGTATGTTTGTGTGTATGTGTGTGTGTGTGTGTGTGTGTGTGTGTGTGTGTGTGTGTGTGTGTGTGTGTGTGTGTGTGTGTGTGTGTGTGTGTGTGTCTATCTGTCGCCCTGATATAACCGCACTGGTTGACTAGGCGTTAAACACCAAGTTACTTACTGTCTGCCTGTACATGTGTGTGTGTGTCTATCTGTCGCCCTGATATAACCGCACTGGTTGACTGGGCGTTAAACACCAAGTTACTTACTGTCTGCTGTACATGTGTGTGTGTGTCTATCTGTCGCCCTGATATAACCGCACTGGTTGACTGGGCGTTAAACACCAAGTTACTTACTGTCTGCCTGTACATGTGTGTGTGTGTGTGTGTGTGTGTGTGTGTGTGTGTGTGTGTGTGTGTGCGTGTGCGTGTGTGTGTGTGTGTGTGTGTGTGTGTGTGTGTGTGTGTGTGTGCGTGTGTGTGTGTGTGTGTGTGTGTGTGTGTGTGTGTGTGTGTGTGTGTGTGTGTGTGCGCGCGCGCTAGCAACGTAGCGGTGACATTTGATTTTTTCCGCCGGCCAAGAGTTTTCGCGTACACCATACATTCCCTTCTCTTATGTGGATAATGAATATCTTGTGTCTTTATGTGGTGTGTTTGTTCGATGGGTGCAAACTCACTTGGCGGGAGATCTTA
>JABMCL010002570.1:0-24996 GCA_018857735.1 Alviniconcha marisindica | reverse complement strand
ACAAAAAAAAAAAAGAAAACAGAAAAAAAAAAAAAAAACTGAAAATTTTAGAAAACTTTTAGACGTGAAAAAGGGGCGGGGGGCAATTTTTGACTGAATCAAATTTTTTTTTAAAAACATTTGTCGTTGTGCTTTGGGCGTTCTGGGGTCAGATCACAGTGGAAACAAAAGACCTCGGGCAGCTAAAAAATTATTTTTGAAAGAAGCAGCAAATTACTACGCCGTCATTTGTTATTCTTACCAAAAAAAACCCCTTCCTGTCCTTTTGTCGAAAAAACCCCTTAATTATAAAATATTCATTTTGTTTTTGGGATTAGCGGCCCCCTTAAAATTAGGTGTAAATTTTCAAAGATCTAACTTTATAGAACGTGACTTTTTTTCAAACTTCTGTTCAGTGGAAATTGAAAAACCCCTTTTTTTTTCTAAATTTGAGTTTTTAAAATTTTTTCCCTTCAAAAATTTTAAAAATAAAAATTCCAGAATTTAATACCAAAAAGGAAAAAATTAGTTTTGTTTTAACTTTAAATGTTTATTTTTTTTTCCTGCCGGCGGAAAAGAATTTTATTAGGTGTGATTTTTGATAAGTTAACTTATTTAACCTCATTCAAATCCCTTTCCTAAAAAATTGTTGCATAAAAAAAAATTTATTTAAAGATTTTATTTGAAAGTTTGTTCAGTGTTTAAAAATTTTTGAAAATTTTTAAAAGGGGAAATGAAACTAAAAGTTTGGTTTTAATTTGGCAGGTTCCTTCATTTTTCCTTTAAACAGTTCTTTTTTAACAAACTTTTAAAAAGTAAAATTTTACAAATCAAATTTCGGGTTATTCATGGAAACTTAAAGGCACGAGTAGTTAAAAGTTCCGAAAAATTAGCCCCCTGGGTGACAAAATGAAGCCATTAAACCTTACTTTGGGTAAAAAAAATTTAAGATTTTTAAAAATTAATTTTTTCACTTTAAAAAACTATTTTCCAGCCCCCAATAGACCAAAACCAATCAGTTTGGGGCCCCCCAAGCAGCAAAGGCACTCACTCTCTTGCTCATTTCAAAAAACAACTTTAAAAAAATTTAAATTTTGTTAACTGCCTTTTCCTTTACTTGTAACCCACACAAAAATTTAAAAAACCCTTCCAGGAACAGTTAAAGTTTTCACCTTAAAAGAAAGAAATAAAAACAAACGTAGATTTAAAAAACACCAAAATCTTTCTTTTTTACAAAAACTAAATTAGAGAAAAATTCTGTTTGAATTTATTCTAAAAACGATTTCAAAACTTTTCAAAAACAAGTTTAGCCTTGCAGTTCCCCAACTATTCAACAAATTTTGGGCATGCTGTTCCCGGGAAGAAGGTTGAGAACTCTTTGGAACATTTAAATTTTGGGGTTTTCTAAGTAATGTTAGCAGCCTAACTTTTTTAATTAATGGTAAACATCACAAAATGAAGTAAATTTCTCGGAAGGGAAACTCTCCCCCTTCTGGGAACTTCATTTCTTAAAATGAATACTCAAATCCGTTACTTTTTTTCTTCCCCTTTCTTTGTATTTTGCACCTGGGTGGGGTGTTTTTTAAAAGTCAATGAATAAACAGTAGGTTTGTATAAAAACCCTACGGTTTATTCAATTGACTTATTTTTCCCCATAAACATTATCAAAAACACAGAACCCAAGTCAAAGGGAAAGGAAAATCATGAAACAAGAATCCACAAGGGGGAAAAACCCCCGGGGAAAAATTTTGGGGTTGTTCTTTGTCGGGGAAAATGACCTTTCCCAATGTTGCGATAACATTTTTGGGGATTTTGGGTCCACGGCTTATCTAAAAACCTTGGAAAAAGTTATAAATTTTTCCCAATCCCTTCCCTTCAAAGTCTTGTTTTTTTCACCTAATTGCCTTTAAAACCCCTTTGAAAAGGGGGGTGGGGTTTAAAAAAATTTGGGGGTTTTCTAAAAGAGTTTGGGGTTTGGGGTTGGCTGCAAAAGGGTTGGTCTCTTTTAAGCGGGCGGGGGGTTCCTTGAGGGGGGGCCTAAAATGGTTTGGGGGTTCCTGTGAAAGTGGTGGGGAATTTGAAAGGGGCTTGTCGAAAGCGGTGGTGGGTTCCAAAAACTGGCTGTTTTGTTTAAATGGCTGGGGAAGAGGCTGTGGGGGGGCCCCAAACGGGGGGGCTGCAAATTGGGGGTGGCGGCAAAAGTGGTTTGGGCTGAAGATGGGGGGGGGGGTCTGTTAAAAAGGGTGGTTGGGCCCCGGAAAGGGTTCTGTAAACTTGAACGAAAAGGGAGGGGGGCCTTTAAACTGGGTTTTTGGGGGCCCAAAGGCCAATAGCTGGGCTTTTAAACCCTTTTGGGGGTTTTTCTTTCATTTTGTTTTCCCTTTTAGGCTGTTTCACCCAAAAAAAAGATAATCTGTTTTCCATTAAAAATTCAAGATCAACACCGAAGTGTGCACTTTTTCCCAAAATTTCAGTTCAACGTAAGGAAAATTTTATGTTTTCAGCTTTTGGGATTTTCTAAGTTAATTTTTTTAAAAACGAAAACTTTTTTTTTGAAATTTTTAAACTTAAAAAAGGGTTGGGGTTTTTTTTTTTCCCCCTCTTTCTCTCCCCCCCAAAAAAAATTTCCCTTTTTTTAAAGGCGGCGGGGGGGGGTCTGGTTAAAAAGTTGGTTTTTTTGTAAAGAGGGCTTGGGGTTCTGTGAAATTTTTTGGGGGGGCTGCAAAAATGGTGGGGGGGGCTTGTAAAATGGGGGGGGGGTTCTCAAAAATCTTTTCCTTAAGAGGGGTGGGGGGGGTTGGCGTGAAGAGTGGGGGTGGGGGTTGGTGAAAAAGGGGGCCCTGGCTGCTAAATGCGTTTGGTCAAGCTCGTGGGGGGAAAAATAGTGAAAGCTAGGCTGGGGGAACGCTGATAAAGAGCGGAGTCTTAATCTTGTTTAAAGCTGGGCGGACTTGCTATTAAGACGGGGGGTTTTTTAAACTCTGAACAGACAGGTGGTCATGGATTATGCGTTACTCTCCGCTATGTTGCTTGTTACTCTAACTTGAGGCATTGTCTACGGCGTTTTGCCTTTCTACTTAGTATTTGCCTGTGAGCCAGGAAAAACGAAGGGTTAATCAACAATATGTAAGTGTGATAGAATGGACTGCAAAACTGGCCAATTGTTTCAACACATCATTTTTTAAGAAATTTTTCATGTTTTGACAAATTTTGGACCTTTCCACCTTAAACTTCTTTTATGGGTGAATCTGGCCTTTTTTTCTCAAGGTTTTGAATTCACCCCCCAGCATTTCAAATTTTTATAAAAATTCCTTTTTATTTAAATCCCTTTCCATTTCTTCCCCTTGGAGGAAAAGTGGACGGTGTAAATGGTTCCCAATCTGCAACCCAACGGGTACCTCCCATCTTTTTTCCCCTGTAGGGGTTTTAATTAAAAAAGAAAATCACATTAAATAAGTTCAAAATGCTATTGGTTTCTTCTACTTCCAACATCAAAAATTTTTAAATTTTGAAAAAACTAAGGGGAAAAATTTTACATTTATTTACAAAAATTTCGTGTATTGTTACACCATAAGACTTTTAACTTTTTAAATTTAAACAAACTTTTGAAACAAATGCCCCATGTTTGTTCTTTGGTTTTATGGGCAACCGGTTTGTGAATAAAGGAAAAGTAAAAAAGGGGTTTTAAAAATACTAATTTTTCGTTCAAATAAAAAGGAAAAATATTCTTTTAAAAAGGGGGTTTTTTAAAACATAAAAAAAGAATGAATGACAGTTCATTGTATTACTTGGTCCTTTTCCCCTGAGAAAAGAAAAAGAAAAAAATTTCTGTTAAAATAAAATTAAAAACATGATTTTTTTTATTCTATTGACATATAAATGGTTTATTTTGTTCCTCATTTAAAAAAAAAACCCTTTTGTGCTGTTTTAAATTAAATAATTTCATTTTGGTGACGTTTAATAAATTTTTTTTATCTCTTAAATTTTTTATTCGTTAAAACAATTCAACAAATTTTTTGGAAATAAATTTTAAATTTTTTAATATGATAAAATATTTCAAAAAATAATTTTTTTTAAAAATCAAAAAAACAAATTATTCAATAGTAAAGACCTATTTATTAACCTTTAAACAACCAATTGGAATAAAAAACCCCTAAAAACTTGGGTAAAAAACCAAAAAAATGT
The DNA here is from genome assembly GCA_018857735.1 of Alviniconcha marisindica. NCBI lineage: Eukaryota > Metazoa > Mollusca > Gastropoda > Provannidae > Alviniconcha > Alviniconcha marisindica. The sequence continues at coordinate 20,832 of JABMCL010002570.1, read as the reverse complement.
AATTTTTTCAGGGTTGGACTTAATTTAATGGAACCCTTTAATTTTCCGGAAACAACGCCAATTAAACCTAACTTTCAAAAAAATACATTCAAATAAGTTTAAAAATTTTCGCATAAAATTTTTTGGATTTATTAAATGTACCCAATCAACATTCTTTTTTTAAATTAAAAGACCATACCTTAACCATTTTACTTAAAATAATTTTTCAAAAAGGGGAAATATGGTTCAAAAGAAACGGGAAAAAATAATTTTGAATTTTATTTTAAAGAGAAAAAACTTAAAATATATCCTTTACATAAGACACGAAATGAAAGGCTATGGATTTGTAAGGGGTTTGAAGTTAAGGGTTTTAAAGTTTTCTTAACAAACCGCCGTTTCGTCCATGAAAAAAACCAGGCGGGATAGGGAATGTCAAAATTCCTTGGACTATTTTTCCCCAAAGTTAAAGTATAAATATTCTACAATTTTGTGTCATTTTGGGATTTCCTTTTGTGGAAAAGTTTTTTTTTGAAAAGGTTAAATTTATAATTTTCTACCTCAATGAAGAAAATTTTATTTAGAATTTTATTATTTTATTAAAATTTTTTTGGGGTTTTATGAAGTTCCTGATTTTTTAATTTTGGCAATCAGAAGGCTGGGGCATTTCAAATTAAACTAACCATTAACTTTAATTTAATAACAAATGGCATTAATATTATTTTATTTTTAAACACATATCACTTAAAAATTAAAATTGCATTGAATAAAATTAAAAGATTGCTTTGTATTTTATTTTAAACTTTTAAAATATCTCCAATCCTTTTTTGGGAAAAACCCTTGCAAAGATTAAATAAAAAACTTTCGTCCACTTCTATGTCTGTCCACACCAATTAAAGATTGGTTCAGTTACTTTAAAATTAAGAAAAAAAGGTAAAACTTATTATTGGTTTTTTTTACAATTTTAAAAGGGAATTCAAACAAATTAAGCACAGTTAGTCCAAAAATATTTAATGAAGTTTAAAGAGGGTGTGGGGAAGGGTTGTTTGTTGGGTTTTTAAAAAAGTTTCCAAAAAATGAAAGTAAATGTACCGTTAAAAATTTTGGGTCATCATTTTTAAATTTACTTTTCAAATGAGTAACATTATTTTAAAAGGGGTTCCAGATTAAGTTTGTTGAAGTTAAAATTTCAGTAATTTAGCAGTTTTGTACTTCAGTCTAAGGATCCACACTTGCTAAATCCCATGGTGACATTTTAAAGGAAACCTAATTTTGGTTAAAGAAGCATGTTAGGAAAAAATAACTTTTAACAAATTCCGCCGGACAAGTTGGAATTGAAAAATTTCGAAATAGTAGGAGGCTATGTTAAAGAAATTTGGCTTCAGATTTTAAATTCGACAATCACAGTGGCCAAAAGAGTTTCTCAAATTCCCGTCAAAAAATTTAAAAGCATCTTTAGGAAAAAAAATTTTTTTTTTTAAGGCAAAAACCCAAAATTAAATTTTTTTGAATTTCGCAAAATTTAAAAGGCCAGGGTAAAAGAGAGAAGTGGGAATACCCAACTTCTGTGTGGGGCAAACCCTTTCGCTTGTGCAGTTTAATAAAATTACGGGGGAAACGGATATTTGGCAAACCCTTGTTGTTTTTGGCAACAAAAAAGTTTTGAACAGCCGACAAAACCCCACCAGCCAAAAAAAAAATTACGCCGAACCAATATTCCCCTTTTCCCCCCTTACCGTTATTGATTTGTTTCAAAGGTTTTCTTGGCAGCCACCACCTGAAATATGGGCTGTCTCTCCTTTATATTTGGGAAAGCAAAAGGCCGTTTGCTTGGGGGACTTTACACCTAGCAGGGGGAAAAAATTTTTTCCCCCCCCCCCTTTTTTTTTAAAAAAAGGTTTTGGGGAAAGGGAGTTTCCCCGGGGGGGAACCCCCCAAAAACCTTCTTAAAATATTGGGGGAAATTCGAAAACTGAAAAAATCTTTTTGTGATTCAACGTTAACGAAAAAAGGCGCCAGCAGCTTTCCCAAAATTACTGAAATTCATCCAGGGAAAGATCACACTGTCAAACCATAAGGGAATTAAAAAAACTTCCACAGGAAAACGAATTTGTTTCTATTTCCTAAATCCCAAAATAATTTTTTTGGTAAATTTAAAATTTTATTTTAAAAGGGAAAAGGGGCCAATATGGGACAAAATTTTTGGGGAAAGGCGCTCTGTTTTTTAAGCTCTTTAAAAGAAAGTAGGGGTTGGGGGTTTGTTTCCCTTAACATTATTTTATCGGAAACTGAACTTTCCCCAACACCCAAAATTTCAACACCACCCCACCAGTTTAAACCCCAACCGCTTAATCATTAGTCTCCCCCCCATTTATTGTTTTTCAGTCGGTTTCCTTAGGCTCCCACCACAAAAAAACTCTGTTCCATTTTAGCTTTTGGGGGCAAAAGTGTCCCCTTTCAATCCTGAACCACCCAAGGGGTAGCCGGTTTGGGAGGGGGGGGCAGTTTTTAAATTTTCCCCCTTTTCACGCCCCCCCACATAGCTTTTTTGTTGTTGTTTTCCATTTTTAAAGAACGAACCCAATTTCAAAAGAAAAAATAACCCTTTAATGGCATCCAATTCCAACCAAAGTCTTTTTTTAGGGTTTTTCCCTTTTTTTTTTTTATTTTTTTTTCCCATTGTCCAATTTGAGAAGTTTGAATATTGGGAAAGTTAAAGCTAAGGTGAACCTGAGGCCATTCCGGGATTTATTTTTATAAGAAAACTTTAATTTGCAGTTGTCAGATCAGGACAACCTGCCCGTGTCACATAAATTTTCAGTCCTGGAGAACCACCCAAAAGAAATCCTCACGCCAAATTTGGTTGTGTAGGGGCCCTGTAAAAAAATTGTGTTTTTGGGTTTTTCGTATAACCAAAATTTTGAGGGGGGAAAACAATTTTTATGTAACTGTTTATGGACCCCAACCCCCCATCCAACATTGATTTTTAATAAAATTTTGTTTAAAATAAAAAAATGAAGTGTATTTGTTTTGTTAACGTTTTAATTTTCCCTGATGAGGTAATAAGTTTTTTTTTCCTTGCTAAAATGAAGAGTTTTTAGATCCAAGGTTAGAAAGCCAGACTGTTAACCCAGGCCACTTTTAAGGATACCCTTTTGTTTCAGCTGTTGTTTTTTAATGCCCGGGGTTTTTTAAAAAAATTTTGGGTTTAAAAGGTAAAAGGGGCCTTTAAACCTTTAAAAATCCTTTTTAAATTTGGGTACCCAAAAAAATTGGGGCCCGGAAAGTTTTCCCCCAAAACCTATGTCACAGTTTTGGGTAGAATGGTACACAGTTTCTGAGAATGACCCAGATAACAAACACTTTTAACAGTCAGAAAAAGAAAAGGGGGAAAAAGCTGAAACAGAGTGATGGCTAGCATTCTAGAACAAGATCTAAACACATAAAAGGTTCAGAAGAATGCTATTTATTAGGATGAAACACTACATGCACATTTTGGTGGTAATCTCCTTTATGACACTACAGAAGGACACTTAAACAACAGTTAAATGGGTTTTTTTATTTGTGATCCCTGTCAGGGTTGTGAGTGCAGAATCTCAAGCAATCTTCAGTGCAAGGTGTATGAAACAACACAGCAGATTCCTGTCAGATCTGTCACAGTGATGGTAGCATTCTGCAGTGCAAGGTGTATGACATGATATAACAGATTCCTGTCAGATCTATCATGGTGATGGTAACATTCTGCAGTGCAAGGTGTATGACATGATATAACAGTTTCCCTTGTCAGATCTATCTGGTATTGGACAACTTCCAGACTTTCTCAGTCAAAACCATTTTTTGCTATGGGAATCAGAGATGGAAGATTTTCGGTTAACTACCACAGGAAGGAATGGAAAGGGCCTATATTGAGTTTTGGTACTGTATTTTATTATTGACTCGCATGGAAAATTGTGAGTGTCTAGAGCTATAGTTTATGTATTCCAATGAGTGGTGTATAGATCTGGCAGACCAGCTGGCTGGCAGGCAACCAACCAGATCAGAAAAAGTCAAAAACTTTAATCTTGCAATTTTCCTGGACTTCTCAATGGTTAAAAAAAAACTATTTTTTTCCCATTTGTTTTTGTTTAAAAATGTTCCTTTTTTTTTTTAAAACATTTTTTGTGTCTTTTGCATGTTGTGATGACAAGCACATAAATACAGTCTGGTGTATGTCTTTCTGTTCTCTTCAGGTGTGAGCTGCGACTCGTGCCTGAAAGGTAACTTTCGTGGACGTCGCTACAAGTGCTTAATCTGCTATGACTACGACCTGTGTGCCACGTGCTATGAAGCTGGGGCCACAACCACGCGCCACACAACAGATCATCCAGTGCAGTGCATCCTCACTCGAACAGACTTTGGTAGGTACACAGCAGGGGTTTACAAAGTACCAACCATAAATTCATTGGCTAGAGTAAAGTTTTACACTTTTGTGTTGGCATGAGTGAATTGCTGAAACTTGTGTCACTGTCAAACACTGTTTCCCTGCCAGCAGCAGAATAGTCTACTAGTAGTACAGAATATGGGAGAGGTGGGCTGGTACTCTGTTGCCTGTAGCTGGTGTGTTTTCAGGGCTGTTGTTGGAAACGTATGTCACTGTCAAGAAGAAACCAATGTGGAATTGAATATAGAAAATGACACTGTTGTTCAAGTTTTGGGAATGTTCAGTTTTTTCCCTTTTAAACATTTCTGTATTTGATTATTTCTTGTTATTTTGTTCGACTGGTTAACAAACAGAGACAGAGAGAGTATGTGTAGGTGTGGATGTGTTAGTGTTATTTTAAAAGATGGCTGTGTATCTGACCAGTTACTGTGATTGAGGAGTTTATGTGAACCACCTTTGCCACCTTACATATGACACACTGGTTTGAAAAATGTTTAGCACAGTCATTGCTTTTAATGGTACATCATCAAAAACCAGAGTGTTTGTAAAAATATTAGCTTGCTGTGTTCAAGGTCAAGGTCACAAAAGCAAAGTTTCAGAATTTTATTTAATGTTTGTCCTGGCGATATCCTGTGAACAGGTTGAATCTTTTGTAACAAAACCTGATATGGTGAGGCATCATCATGAGCCGGAGTGTCTTGCAAAAAGATTGCTTTATTATCGTCAAAGTCAAAAATTGCTTTGCTATCTCAAGGTCAAAAAATGTCTTGCATGTTTGTCAATCCATGATTGTGCTAGACATTTTTTACACCAGTGTGACATCTGTGAGGGGGTAAAAGTGGTTCACAGAAACTGGTCAGACAATCATTAACATTGTAACTGGTCAGATACATGGCTGTCTATACATGCTACTTGTGGTAACAAGAAGGGGGTTTTTAAGGGGGGTTAAATTTCCCCTTCCCCCTATGGAGGAAATACCCACACACCACAATTTTGTTTCTGGGTTTTTTTTATATTTTTTTTAAAAAGCCAAAAAACAGTTGGAAAATTGGGGCCCCCTTTTTTGATTTTGTTTGTTGGCGGAAAATAAATTTTTAAACATAAACCGAACCCCTCAAATTTTTTTTTGGGTTTTCCCCCGGGGGGGGTTTTTTTTTTAATTTGTTTTACCTTGATATTACCATCATGGTTGACTTGGCATTAAAAACCAGTATCTCTTTGCTTCCAAAGGTGAGTTGATTAGTAGTAAGCACAGCAAGTGCAGAAAAAGTGGGCATATATAGTGATATACTGACAATAACACTGTGACTTGCAGTATGTGGGCACGCAATGGTGGGTATTTTTTCTGTGCTTGATAACAAACAAATCATTTCTCAAAGGCAGACAACTGAATTTACTTTTTAAGGATTAATAAAGTTTTTTTATTGTATTACTTGTGTCTTTGTTCATGAATAATTTGACTAAGTTGTAAACTAAGGTGTTGGCTGTGGATGTTGTGTGTTCAGACTTGTACTATGGAGGGGAGGCACTGACTGCTGAACAGCCCCAGTCTTTCACTTGCCCATACTGCTGCAAGATGGGCCTTACTGACGCTACCTTGCATGAACACGTCACCACTGAGCACACCGATGTCTCCGTGGAAATTGTAAGCTGTTTTGTTGAATGTCTAATTACAGCGTAAACTGCTCTGAACAAGTTCTGACTCTGCAAACTTTATGAAGACCATTGTTTTGGAACCATTGTTTCACCGTGTCCTTTGTGCATTCATGATGATAAGGTTTATCTTGCCAGGACGAGACTTTTGGGATCAGTTAGTACATTTTCCTAGAGCTGTTCCATTTTTGGGATCAGTGTTGAGAACTGGACACCCATGTCATTTGAGTAGTTCATGTCTCAGCAATTATACAAGGTAACCATTTTCACCGTCATAAAAGGTTCATTTTGCATAATGTTTTGCATTGCTCTTCACATGTTCTAATTACATTGATTACAGGTAGTCACATGGTCTGATTACCTTGATTACAAATACTTGTTCTGATTGCATTTACAGTGATTACAAATGGTCTCTTGTTCTGATTACAGTGGTTATAAATAGTCACTTGTTTTGATTACAGTGTGTAAAAGTAGTCACTTGTTCTGATTTGTTTTGATTCCAGTGACTACAAATAGTCACTTGTTTTTATGTTCATGATTTTTTTTTTTCATGTTCACTGAACAACGTCAGGGATTAGTGGAGCAGATTTACTCGTGACATTTTCATGATCACTGAGCATTGTCAGGGATTATTGGAGCATATTTACTCATGACATTTTCATGATCACTGAGCATCTCAGGGATTATTGGAGCAGATTTACTCAGGGCATTTTCATGATCACTGAGCGTGGTCAGGAGAACGGTGGCCAGTTTGAGAGTGTGATCCCATGGTGTGCTGTGTGCAGGTTTGCCCTATATGTGCCTCCCTGCCAGGTGGAGACCCCAACCATGTGACCGATGACTTCGCCTCTCACCTGGCCCTGGAGCACCGCACTCCTAGGGATTTCATATCCTTTGCGGGCTTGGCTTACTGCACTGCCTGTTGTTGACATGGGGACTGCACTGCCTGTTGTTGACATGGGTGCTGAACGCCCGTTGGCAATAAAGGTGAATTGCCTTTGTTTAATGGGTGAAATGGGGGCCCTTTTGGTTTACTGGGGGACGGGCTTGCCTTTTTTTGAATGTGTGAAATGGGCTTTTCCTTTGTTCACATGAGGGACTAGATTGCCTTGTGTTCACATGGGGGACTGCACTGCCTGTTGTTGGCATGGGGGGCTGGACTGCCTTTTGCTGACGTGATGACTGGACTGCTATGTTGTTGACATGGACGACTGGACTGCCTTTTGCTGCCATGGGTTACCTTTAAACTAAAACGTACTGACGTGGTTGACATTTGAACCGGTGTTTGTGAAAGAGGAAGAAGAAGAGAAATTGGTTTTTAACATCCAGCCAGCCATGATAGTTATATCACTGTGAAACAACCGATATAAGGTCAGCAGTTAGTATGACATGGTTGTGGACTGGTGACCGTGAAATGACCTTGGAAGGTCAACAGTTAGAATGGCATGGGGGTGGACTGATTAGGGTGTGGTGACCATCAAATCACCGGTGTACGATCAGCTGTTTTCATGATGTGGTTGTAGCAGGTGATTATTAAACAACCAGTGTAAGGTAGCTGTTAACATGACATGGTTGTGGACTGCTTACTGTGACTGGGAAACAACCAGTCAGCTAGTAGCCTCACTTTTTGGGTTTTGGAACTTTTTTGGTGACCAAATTTAAAACCAAACCAATTTTTTTCCCAGTCACAGTAAGCAGTCCACAACCATGTCATGTTAACAGCTACCTTACACTGGTTGTTTAATAATCACCTGCTACAACCACATCATGAAAACAGCTGATCGTACACCGGTGATTTGATGGTCACCACACCCTAATCAGTCCACACCCCTGCCATTCTAACTGTTGACCTTCCAAGGTCATTTCACGGTCACCAGTCCACAACCATGTCATACTAACTGCTGACCTTATATCGGTTGTTTCACAGTGATATAACTATCATGGCTGGCTGGATGTTAAAAACCAATTTCTCTTCTTCTTCCTCTTTCACAATCCCCGGTTCAAATGTAAACCACGTCAGTACGTTTTAGTTTAAAGGTAACCCATGGCAGCAAAAGGCAGTCCAGTCGTCCATGTCAACAACATAGCAGTCCAGTCATCACGTCAGCAAAAGGCAGTCCAGCCCCCCATGCCAACAACAGGCAGTGCAGTCCCCCATGTGAACACAAGGCAATCTAGTCCCTCATGTGAACAAAGGCAGTCCAGTCACACATGTCAACAAAAGGCAGTCCAGTCACCCATGTCAACACAAGGCACTCCAGTCACCCATGTAAACAACAGGAAACCCTGTCACCTATGTCAACAACAGGCAGTTCAGTCACCCATGTCAACAACAGGCAGTGCAGTCCCCATGTCAACAACAGGCAGTGCAGTAAGCCAAGCCCGCAAAGGATATGAAATCCCTAGGAGTGCGGTGCTCCAGGGCCAGGTGAGAGGCGAAGTCATCGGTCACATGGTTGGGGTCTCCACCTGGCAGGGAGGCACATATAGGGCAAACCTGCACACAGCACACCATGGGATCACACTCTCAAACTGGCCACCGTTCTCCTGACCACGCTCAGTGATCATGAAAATGCCCTGAGTAAATCTGCTCCAATAATCCCTGAGATGCTCAGTGATCATGAAAATGTCATGAGTAAATATGCTCCAATAATCCCTGACAATGCTCAGTGATCATGAAAATGTCACGAGTAAATCTGCTCCACTAATCCCTGACGTTGTTCAGTGAACATGAAAAAAAAAAATCATGAACATAAAAACAAGTGACTATTTGTAGTCACTGGAATCAAAACAAATCAGAACAAGTGACTACTTTTACACACTGTAATCAAAACAAGTGACTATTTATAACCACTGTAATCAGAACAAGAGACCATTTGTAATCACTGTAAATGCAATCAGAACAAGTATTTGTAATCAAGGTAATCAGACCATGTGACTACCTGTAATCAATGTAATTAGAACATGTGAAGAGCAATGCAAAACATTATGCAAAATGAACCTTTTATGACGGTGAAAATGGTTACCTTGTATAATTGCTGAGACATGAACTACTCAAATGACATGGGTGTCCAGTTCTCAACACTGATCCCAAAAATGGAACAGCTCTAGGAAAATGTACTAACTGATCCCAAAAGTCTCGTCCTGGCAAGATAAACCTTATCATCATGAATGCACAAAGGACACGGTGAAACAATGGTTCCAAAACAATGGTCTTCATAAAGTTTGCAGAGTCAGAACTTGTTCAGAGCAGTTTACGCTGTAATTAGACATTCAACAAAACAGCTTACAATTTCCACGGAGACATCGGTGTGCTCAGTGGTGACGTGTTCATGCAAGGTAGCGTCAGTAAGGCCCATCTTGCAGCAGTATGGGCAAGTGAAAGACTGGGGCTGTTCAGCAGTCAGTGCCTCCCCTCCATAGTACAAGTCTGAACACACAACATCCACAGCCAACACCTTAGTTTACAACTTAGTCAAATTATTCATGAACAAAGACACAAGTAATACAATAAAAAAACTTTATTAATCCTTAAAAAGTAAATTCAGTTGTCTGCCTTTGAGAAATGATTTGTTTGTTATCAAGCACAGAAAAAATACCCACCATTGCGTGCCCACATACTGCAAGTCACAGTGTTATTGTCAGTATATCACTATATATGCCCACTTTTTCTGCACTTGCTGTGCTTACTACTAATCAACTCACCTTTGGAAGCAAAGAGATACTGGTTTTTAATGCCAAGTCAACCATGATGGTAATACAAGGGTTAAAAACCCAAAACCAAAACAAAAAATTAAGGAAATTTACCCGGGCAACATGAACCCAGGAACCAGTAACACCAGAAGGGCTTAAGACATATATACTACCCCCCCAAAAGGTTTAGCAATTGGTCCCCAAATGAGTTTTTTTGGGTTTTTTAAAAAAAATATAAAAAAAAACAAACCTTTTTTTTTTTTTTGGGTGTGTGTTGTGTGTGTGTATTTCCTACATGAGGAAGGGAACAGGGTATTTAGCTACTACAGCTCTTGTTACCACAAGTAGCATGTATAGACAGCCATGTATCTGACCAGTTACAATGTTAATGATTGTCTGACCAGTTTCTGTGAACCACTTTTACCACCTCACAGATGTCACACTGGTGTAAAAAATGTCTAGCACAATCATGGTTTGACAAACATGCAAGACATTTTTTGACCTTGAGATAGCAAAGCAATTTTTGACTTTGACGATAATAAAGCAATCTTTTTGCAAGACACTCCGGCTCATGATGATGCCTCACCATATCAGGTTTTGTTACAAAAGATTCAACCTGTTCACAGGATATCGCCAGGACAAACATTAAATAAAATTCTGAAACTTTGCTGTGGGGACCTTGACCTTGAACACAGCAAGCTAATATTTTTACAAACACTCTGGTTTATGATGATGTACCATTAAAAGCAATGACTGTGCTAAACATTTTTCAAACCAGTGTGTCATATGTAAGGTGGCAAAGGTGGTTCACATAAACTCCTCAATCACAGTAACTGGTCAGATACACAGCCATCTATACTAACACTAACAAAAATCCACACCTACACATACTCTCTCTGTCTCTGTTTGTTAACCAGTCGAACAAAATAACAAGAAATAATCAAATACAGAAATGTTTAAAAGGGAAAAAACTGAACATTCCCAAATCTTGAACAACAGTGTCATTTTCTATATTCAATTCCACATTGGTTTCTTCTTGACAGTGACATACGTTTCCAACAACAGCCCTGAAAACACACCAGCTACAGGCAACAGAGTACCAGCCCACCTCTCCCATATTCTGTACTACTAGTAGACTATTCTGCTGCTGGCAGGGAAACAGTGTTTGACAGTGACACAAGTTTCAGCAATTCACTCATGCCAACACAAAAGTGTAAAACTTTACTCTAGCCAATGAATTTAGGGTTGGTACTTTGTAAACCCCTGCTGTGTACCTACCAAAGTCTGTTCGAGTGAGGATGCACTGCACTGGATGATCTGTTGTGTGGCGCGTGGTTGTGGCCCCAGCTTCATAGCACGTGGCACACAGGTCGTAGTCATAGCAGATTAAGCACTTGTAGCGACGTCCACGAAAGTTACCTTTCAGGCACGAGTCGCAGCTCACACCTGAAGAGAACAGAAAGACATACACCAGACTGTATTTATGTGCTTGTCATCACAACATGCAAAAGCACACAAAAATGTTCAACAAAAGGTAACATTTATAGACAATAATCACGTGGCACTTTCATATATATATGATTATTATTAACCATTGAGAAGTCCAGGAAAATTGCAAGATTAAAGTTTTTGACTTTTTCTGATCTGGTTGGTTGCCTGCCAGCCAGCTGGTCTGCCAGATCTATACACCACTCATTGGAATACATAAACTATAGCTCTAGACACTCACAATTTTCCATGCGAGTCAATAATAAAATACAGTACCAAAACTCAATATAGGCCCTTTCCATTCCTTCCTGTGGTAGTTAACCGAAAATCTTCCATCTCTGATTCCCATAGCAAAAAATGGTTTTGACTGAGAAAGTCTGGAAGTTGTCCAATACCAGATAGATCTGACAAGGGAAACTGTTATATCATGTCATACACCTTGCACTGCAGAATGTTACCATCACCATGATAGATCTGACAGGAATCTGTTATATCATGTCATACACCTTGCACTGCAGAATGCTACCATCACTGTGACAGATCTGACAGGAATCTGCTGTGTTGTTTCATACACCTTGCACTGAAGATTGCTTGAGATTCTGCACTCACAACCCTGACAGGGATCACAAATAAAAAAACCCATTTAACTGTTGTTTAAGTGTCCTTCTGTAGTGTCATAAAGGAGATTACCACCAAAATGTGCATGTAGTGTTTCATCCTAATAAATAGCATTCTTCTGAACCTTTTATGTGTTTAGATCTTGTTCTAGAATGCTAGCCATCACTCTGTTTCAGCTTTTTCCCCCTTTTCTTTTTCTGACTGTTAAAAGTGTTTGTTATCTGGGTCATTCTCAAAAACTGTGTACCATTTTTACCCAAAACTTTTGACATTATCAACCCAAACTAAATTTATTTAAAACTCCTATCAGGGAAGTTTACTTTCTGTTTAATTTAGTTTTTTAAAAAAATTTAAAAAAAAAAAAAAAATTTTATTATTTAAAGGGAGGACTTGGAGGGGGGGGGGGGGGGGGGGGGGGGGTTAAACAAAATTTCTGCCCCCAAAAATTTAAAAGTGTAAATGTGGAGACCCAACTTACTCAAATACAGTATCTTTTGCATAGTATTCTTACATGGATGACATTTACTACAAAAACAGAATGCTATCAAGATGTAACCTAATGATTCCATTTTTGGTGTGTTTTAGGTTAATTTTAAACCTAAAGGTATACACCACTGTAAGCATTATACATGTTGTTATTCTGTGTGTGTAAAGTACTGTACATGTATGAATTGTCTTTATTTATGTATATTACCAACATACAATATCAAATCATGTAATGGATGGACAAATAATGAAAACATAATTCTTCTGGGTTTGAACAAATTAGTTTAATAATCAAAAAGGGGGGGGGTTTTTTTTTTCCCCCTTCCCCGGGGGCCCCCAAAAACGTTTTGGGGGGGGTTTTTTTTTTGGGGGGGAAAAAAGGGGGTTTTTTTTCCCCCCAAAGGGAAAAAAAAAACCCTTTCCCGGGGGGGGGGTTTTTTTTAAAAAAAAATTGGGGGTTTTTAAAAAATTTAAAACTTCTTTTTTTTTTAAAAGAAAAAAGAAAAACCAAAAAAAAACCCCCCCCAAAAAAAGAAAATTTTTTTGGTTTTTTTCCAAAAGGTACCTTTTTTGTTCTTTGCCCAAAAAAAAATTTTTTTTTAAAAAAAATTTAAAAAAAAACCCCCTTTTTGGGGTTTTTAAAATTTAAAAAAAAAAAAAAAACCAAAAAAAAAAGGGGGGGGGGGGGGGGGGGAAAAAAAAACCCCTCAAAAATTTAAAAAGGGGAAACCCCCCTTTAAAAAAATTTTTTTTTGGTTTCCCAAAAGGGAAAAAAATTTTCCAAAAAAAAATTTTTTTTTAAAAAAATTTTTTTTTTTTGGGGGTTTTTTTTAAAAAAAAAAAAAAAGGTGGGAAAAAATTTTTAAGGTTTGGGGGGCCCCCCCGGGGTTTTTTTTTGGGGGGTTTTTTTTCCCCGGAAAAAAAAAAAAAAAACCCCCCCAAAAAAAATTTTTAAAACCAAAAAAAAATTTTTAAAAAAAATTTTTAAAAAAAATTGGGGGGCCCCCCCTTTCCCATTTAACAAACATTTTTTTTGGGTTACTTTTTTTTTTTTTTGGGGGGGGGGGGTTTTTTTAAATTTTTGGCAAAAAGAAAAAAAAAAATTTAAAAAAAAAAAAAAAAATTTTTTTTTTCCCCCTTTTAAAAAATGGGGGGTTTTTTTTAAAAAAACCCTTTTATCCCTTTTTGGGGTTTTTTTTTAAGGGAAAAAAGGGGAAAATTTTCCCAAAACCCCCCCCAAAATTTTTTTTTTTTTTGGGGGTTCCCCCCAAAAAGGTAAGGGGGGGCCCTTTTTTTAAAAAAAAAAAATTTTTTAAAAAAAAATTTTTTAAAAAAAAAAAATTTTTGGGAAAAAATTTTTTTTTTTTTTTTAAAATTTTTTAAAAAGGGGAAAAATTTGGGAAAAGGGGGGGAAAAAAAAAAAACCCCTTTTTTTTTCCCCCCTTTTTTTTTAAAACCCAAAATTCCTTTTGGAAAAATTTTTTGGAAACTTTTTTTAAAAAAAAAAAAAAAGGGAAAAAAATTTTTTTTTTCCTTCCCTTCCCCCCTTTTTTGGGGGGGGGTTTTTTTAAAAAACCCGGGGGGTTTTTTTTCCCCAAAGGGGTTTTTTTTTTCCCCTTTTTTTTAAAAAAAAGGGGGGGAAAAAAAAATTTTTTTTTTTTTTTTTAATTTTTTTTTTTCGTTTTTTAAAAATTAAAATTTTTTAAAAAGGGGGGGTTTTTTTTTTTCCCTTTTTTCAAAAAAAAAGGGGGGGGTTTTTAAAAAAATTTTTTTAAAAGGGAAAATTTTTTTTCCCCCCCTTTTAAAAAATTTTTTTGGCTTTTTAAAATTTTTTTTTTAAAAATTTTTTTAAAGGCCCCAAAAAAATTTTTTTAAAAAAAAAATTTAATGAAATTTTTTAAAACCCCAAAAAAAATGGTTTTTTTTAAAAAAAAAAGGGGGGCCATTCCTTTAAAAAAAAAAAAAAAATTTTTAAAAATTTTTAAATTTTTTTAAAAAATTTTTTTTTCCAAAAAATTTTTTTTTTTTAAAAATTTTTCCCTTTTTTTTAAAAAAAAAATTTTTTAAAAAAAAAAAAAATTTTTTTTCCCCAAAAAAAAGGAAAAAGGGGGCCCCTTTCCCCCCCCTTTTTTTTTTTTTTAAAAAAAATTTTTTTAATTTTTTGAAAAAAGGTTTTTTTTTTTTTTTTTTTTAAAAAAAAAGGGAAAAAAATTTTCCGGGGGGGAAAGGTTTTTTTAAAAAAAAAAAAAATTTTTTTTTAACAAAAAAAATTTTTTTTTTTAAAAAAAGGGGGGGTTTTTTTTTTTTTTTCCCTTTTGGGGGGAAAAAAAAAAAAAAAATTTTTAAAAATTTTTTTTTTTTGGAAATTTTTTTTAAAATTTTTCCCCTTTTTTTTTAAAAAAATTTTTTAAAAAAATTTTTTTTTCCCCGGTTTTCCTTTTTTTTTTAAAAAATTTTGAAATTTTTTTAAAAAAAAAAAAAATTTTTTTTTTGGGGGTTTAAAAGGTTTTTTTTGGTTTTTTTTTTTAAAAAGGGGGGGGGGGTTTTTTTAATTTTTTTTTTTCCCCCTTTCATTTAAAAAATTTTTTAAAAACCCCCAAAACCCCCCCCCCCTTTTTTTTTTTTTTTAAAAAATTTTTAATTTTTTTTTTTTTGGGGTTTGTTTTTTTTTTTTTGGGGGAATTTTAATTTTTTTTTTAAAAAAAAAAAAAAATTTTTTTTTTAAAAAAATTTTTTAAATTTTTTTTTTAAAAAAAAAAAAACAAAAAAAAAAAAAAAGGGGAAAAAAAAAATTTTTAAAAAAAGGAAAAAAAGGGGGAAAAAAAACCCCAAAAAAATCTTTGCATTTTTTTTAAAGGGGGAAAACTTTTTTAAAAAAACCCCCCTTTTTTTTTTGGGGTTTTTTTGGGTTTTTTTTAAAAGGGGGGAAAAATTTTTTTTAAAATTTTTTTTCCCCCCCTTTTTTTAAAAACCCCCCCCGGGGGGGGGGGGGAAAAAAAAGGGGCGGGGGGCCGGGGGGGGGGGAAAAAAAAAGGGGGGGGCCCTTTTTTTTTGGGGGGGGGGGAAAAAAAGGGGGGGTTTTTTTTTTTAGGGGGGTTTTTTTTTTAAAAAGGTTGGGGGGGGGGCCCCAAAAAATTTGGGGGGGTTGGTTTTTTTTGGGGGTTTTTTTTTTAAAAAAAACCCCGGGGGGGGAAAAAAGGGGGGGGGGTTTTTTTTTTTTTTTTTGGGGGGGGTTTTTTTTTTTTTTTTTTAAAAAAAAAAAAAAAAGGGGGGGGGCCCCAAAAAATTTTGGGGGGGGGGGGGTTTTTTTTTGGGGTTTTTAAAGGGGGGGGGGGGAAAAAAGGGGCTGGGGGGGTTTGGGGGGGGTGGGGGGGGGGAAAACCCCCTTCACCCCCCCCCCCAAAAAAAAAAACCCCCCCCCCTTTTTAAAAGGGGGGGGGTTTTGGGAAAAACCCGGGGGGGTGGGGGGGGGGCCCAAAAAGGGAAAAAAAGGGGGGGGGAAAAAAAAAAAACCCCCCCAACAAAGGGGGGTTTTTTGGGGGGGGAAAAAAAATTTAAAAAATTTGAAAAACGTTTTTAAAATTTTAATTTTTTTTTTTAAAAAAAACCCCCCCCCTTTTTTTGTTTTTTTCCCCCCCCCCGGGGGCCCCCCAATTTTTAAGGGGCCCCCCCCCCCCCCCCGGAAAAAAAATTTTTTTTAAAAACCCCCCCCCAAACCGGCCCCCCCGGGGAAAAGGGGGGAAGGGGGACCCCCCCCCCAAAAAACCCCCCCCCCCCCCCCCCCCCCCCCCAAAAATTTTTGGCCCCCCCCCGGGGGCTCTTAAAACCCAAAAAAAAATTTTCCCCCCCCCAAAAAAAAAAGGGGGGCCCCCCCGGGTTTAACACCAACCCCCCCTTTTTTTTTAAAAAAAAAAAATTTAAAAAAAAAAAAATTTCCAAAAAAAAAAACCCCCCCCCAGCCAAAAAAATTTTTTAACCCCCCCAAAAAAGGGAAAAAAACCCCCCCCCCGGGTTTAAAAAACCCCCCCCCCCCGGGGGAAAAAAAAAACCCAAAAAGGAAAAAAAAATTTTTAAAAGGGAAAAAACCGAAAAAAAACCAAGAAAACCGGGTTTTTGGGGGGGCCCCCCAAAGGGAAAAAAACCCCCCAAAAATTTTTTTCCCCCCCCCCCCCTTTTTTTTTCCCCCCCCCCCAAAAAAAAAAGGAAAAAAATTTTTCCAAAAAAAAAAAAAAAAGGGGAAAAAATTTTTTAAAATTTTGGTGGGAAAACCAAAAAAATTTTTTTCCCCCTTTTTAAAAAAAAAACCCCTTTTTTTTTTAAAATTTAAAAAATTTTTTTTAAAAAAAATTTAAAAATTTTTTTTTTTCCCCCTTTTTTTTTCTTTTTAAATTTTTTGAAAAATTTTCCCCCCCGGGGGGGGGTTTTTAAAAATTTTTTTTTTTGGGGGGGGGTTTTTTTTAAAAAAAAATTTTTTTTTTTTTTAAAAAACCCCTTTTTTTAAGGGAAAATTTTTTTAAAAAATTAAAAAACCCCGGGGGGAAAAAAAAAAAAAAAATTTTTTAAACCAAAAAAAAAATTTTTTAAAAAACCCCCTTTTTTTTGGGGGAAAAAAATTTTCCCCCCCTTTTTTTTTGTTTTTAAAAAATTTTAAACCCAAAAATTTAAACAAAAAAAAAAAAAAAGGTTTTTTTTTAAAAAAAAATTTTTAAAATTCCCTTTTAAAAAAAAAAAATTTTTTACTGTTTTTGGGGAAAATCCCCCCTTTTTTTTAAAAAAAAAAAAAAATTTTTTTTTAAAAAAATTTAAAAAAAAAAAAAAAAATTTTTTTTTTAAAAAAAATTTTTTTTTAAAAAAAAAAAAAAAATTTTTTTTGGGGGGAAATAAACCCAAAAAAGAAAAATTGGAAATTCTTTTTAAAAAACCGGGGGTTTTTTTAAAAAAAAAAAATTCTTTTTTAAAAAAAAAACCCCCCGGGGAAAAAAAAATTTTTTAAAAAATTTAAAAAAATTTGGTTTTTTTAAAAAAACCAAAAATTTTTTTTTTGGGTAATTTTTAAAAAGGGGGGAAAAAAAAAAATTTTTTTTTTGGGGGCCAAAAAAAAAAAATTTTTTTTTTTTAAAAAAATTTTTTAAAAAAAAAAATTTAATTAAAAAAAAAAAAAAAAAATTTTTAAAAAAGGGTTTTAAAAAAATTTTTATTTTTTGGGGGAAAAAAAATTTTTAAAGGGCCCCTTTTTTAAATTAAAAAAACCCCAAAAAAAAAAAAATTTTTTTTTTTTTTTTTTAAAAAAAACCAAAATTTAAACCCAAAATTTTTTTTTAAAAAAATTTTAATTTTTAAAAATTTTTTTAAAAAAAAAAAAAGGGGAAAAAAAAAAAAAATTTAAAAATTTTTTTTAAACCCAACCCCGGGGTTTTTTAAAAACCAAAATTTTTTTCCCCCCCAAAAAAAATTTTTCCACAAAAAATTTTTTTTTTAAAAAAAAACCCTTTTAAAAAAAAAAAAAATTTTTTAAAAAAAAAACCAAAAAAATTTTTTTTTTTTTGTAAACCCAAAAAAAAAAAAAAAAAAAATTTTTTTTTAAACCCACCCGGGGTTTAAAATTTTTTCCCCCCTTTTTGGGGGGGGTTGGGGGGCCTTCCGGGGGGGGAAAAAAAAAAAAATTTTTTTTTTTTAAAAAAAGGGTTTTTTTTTTCCTAAAAAAAAAAAAAAGGGGGGAAAAATTAAAAAAAAAAAAAATTTTTTTTTGGGGCCCCTTTTGGAAAAAAATTTTTGGGAAAAAGAAAATTTTGTTTTATTTTTTAAAAACCCGGAAAACCCCTTTTCAACCCCGGGGGGGTTTTTTTTTTCCCCCCCAAAAAATTTTTTTTGGAAAGGAAAAGGGGGAAAAAAAATTTCCCTTTTTTTAAAAATTTGGGCCGGGGAAATTTTTTTCGAACAAAAAAAAAAAAAAGGGGGTTTTTGGGGAAAAAAGGGGTTTTTTTTTTTTAAAAAAAAAACAAAAACCCCCCAAAAAAAATTTTTTTGGTTCCCCTTTTCCCAAGGGGAAAAAAAAAAAATTTTTAAAAAAAAAAAAAAAAACCCCCAAAGGGAAAAAAAAAAAAATTTTTTGGAAAAAAAAAAAATTTTTCTTTTAAAAATTTTTTTAAATTTTTTGGGAAAAATTTTTTTTTTTTGGGGCCCCCCTTTGGTTTTTTTTTCCCCCTTTTTGGAAAAAAATTTTTTTAAAAAAAGGGTTTTGGGGAAATTTTCCCCCTTTTTTTTACGGGTTTACAAAAACCCTTTTCCTTTTTCGGGGGGCCCCCCCCAAAAAAGAAAAAAAAAAAAAAGGGGGGAAAAAGGGGGTTAATTTTTCTTTTTCCCCCTTTTTTTTTTTTTTTTTTTTTAAAAAAAACCCATCAAAAAATTTTCCCCGTTTTTTTAATTTTTTTAAAAAAAAGGGGTTTTTTTTTTTTTAAATTTTTAAAAAGGGTTGGGGGGGGTTTTTAAATTTTTAAAATTTCTTTTTTTTTTTTAAAAAGGGGCCCAATTTTTTGTTTTTTTTTTTTGGGAACCCCCCCCCCCCCCCCCCCCCCCCCCCCCCCCCCCCCCCCCCCCCCCCCCCCCCCCCCCCTTTTTTTTTTTCCCCCCCCCCCCCCCCCCCCCCCTTTAAATTTAAAAATTTTTTTTTTTTTTAAAAAAATTAAAAAAAAAAAATTTTTTTAAACTTTTAAAGTTTTTTTAAAAAAACAGCCCTAAAGGGGAAAACCATTTAAAAAAACAAAAAAAAGACCCTAGAAGTTTTAATTAACCAAAAGAAAATTTTGAATTTAAAGGTCAAGGGCAGAAAAAATTAAATTTTTTTTTTTGACAAAGAAAACAAATTGATTGGTAAAAAGTTTTGGTAATTATTTCTGGTTTTACAAACTAAACCCCGGCAGTGATGATTCAATTCCTAATTGTAAGAAATAAAATAAACATTGTTAAAAAATTTAATCTCCCACTTTGTTTACTTGATAAAAATAAAAAAAGTTTTGTTCATTTAATTGCTTTTCTTGTTTTTAAACAAGATATGTATCAGAATTTTCGAATAAAAATTGAAGGTTTATTTTTTGGTTAAATTGTTAAACCCTGAATTTTTTAGATAAATAAAAATTGACAACTCTAAAAAAGGGGAACAGCAAAATTCTGAAAAAAAGACAAAGCCAAACCTGGAAATTTTTTTTTTAGAAAGACATTTGCTAAAGGGGGAAAAACTTTTTGTGGATTGGCTCAAAAAATAAAGATTTTTTCACCTTCAGGTTTATGACTTTTAATAATTGAAAGAAAGGTAAGGATGGGGGCCCATGTATTGGGGAAGGGGCAAAACACGGAAGGTTGTGCAAATTTTTAATGGGACTTTGAAACTGCGGTAAAGGGTACAAAAAAATTGTAAGTTTTTCATGTTTGCCTGAAAAAATTTTTGTGGGGAATGGTTCTCCAACGGGGGGTCATAGTTAAGATTGGTGGTTGGTTAGAGGCGAGGGGGTGTTTGGGGTGTGGGCGTTAAACCTTTTCCTGGTGGTTTTAAAAATTTTTTGTTGGGGTTTGGTTTTTTTTCCTTCTTATCTGTGGGTTGCTGCTAAAGAAGCGGTGAAAGGTGGGGGTTAAGCTGTAAAAGGTTTTGGGATGGTTTAAGTTAATTTGCTTGTAAGGTTGTTGGTTAAATTTGCTGTAATGGTCTTAATACGGTGTTGGTTAAAAAAAATTTACTGTTAAGCTACGGTTTTCGAAAAAATTTTGTTTTTCGTCTGAAGGGTGCAGAAGCTTTGAATTTAGCTCTTGGGGGAGTTTCAAAAATGCTTTTAATAAAAGTCAAATTTATTTAAAGTAAAAATGCACAATTGATCATTTTTTTTTTTTACCAGTTATTTGAGAAAAGGGCATAATCGAACCATGCTTAATTGAACTTTCCTAAATTTTATAATTCCCCAAAAATATCAATCCTGCATTTTTTCAACCCCCAACTAAAAAGACCAACTTTCCACCAACACAAACCCACTGTTTAGAGTTTTTGGCCACAAACTACAACCACAAAGTGAACAGAATTTTTTTTATTAGGGGCTTATTCAAAAATAAAATCAAAAATTCAAAAAAAAGTGTTATACTTATTTAATAACCCATTTTATTTTTTAAAAAAATTTTGGGAAACGGTCAAAAATTTTTTGGTTAACAAAAAAAAGTCGGTATGTAAAACCCAATAATGTACTTCAGTGGGCGATGTTTAAAATGTCTGTTTCAAATAGAAACATAATTTTAAAGGTTGATTTTTTCAGCATCAGATTTTGAATAAACTTTTAGAATAGGATTAAAATGAATTATTTTTTAACTACAACGGGCTAACTCCTAAAAGGTTTCTTTTGCCAAATGTTTGGGGGCCGTCGGGTTGAGGTCACATCCCCCTCCTTAAAATTATTTTGAAATTCAAACTGTAAAAAATTCAAAATCTTAAAACTTTATAAATTTGGGCCTTTTTAAAA
>JABMCL010003889.1:27500-30146 GCA_018857735.1 Alviniconcha marisindica | reverse complement strand
GTGTGTGTGTGTGTGTGTGTGTTTTTGTGTTTTTGTGTGTGTGTGTGGTGTGTGTGTGTTTTTTATGTTTTGGGGTCTGGGGTTTGGGGTCCGTATCTATATGTTTCTTTTGTAGTGGGGTGTGTTTGTGTGGTGTGTGTGCGGTGCGTGTGTGTGTGTGTGTGTGTGGGGACTTTTATGTCTTGGGTCTGTGGTTTGGGGGCCGATTATATGTTTCTCTTAGTGAGTGGTGGTGGTGTGTGTTGTGGTGTGGCGGTGCGTGTGTGTGTGTGTGTGTGTGTGTGTGGGAACTTTTTCTGTTTGGGTCTTGGATTGGGGTCCGTTCTATGTTTCTCTTAGTGAGTGTGTGTGTGTGTGTGGTGTGGGTGTGGTGTGTGTTGTGGGGTGTGTGTGTGTGTGGGTGGCGTGTGTGTGTGGTGTGCAGAAATAGCTCCCGCATTAAATCAGATAAACACTAATGCTTCCCATCGACCCTTTCTTCTCAACTCTTGTGTGTGTGTGTGTGGGGGTGTTTGTGTGTGTGTGTGTGTGTGTGTTGTGTGTGGGGGTGGGGTTGTGTTGGGTTGGGGGTGGGGTTTTTTTGTTTTTTGGGGGTTGGTGGTTTGGGGGTCCGACATATGTTTCTCTTAGTGGTGTGTGGTGTGTGGTGTGTGTGGTGGTGTGGTGTGTGTGTGTGTTGTGTGGTGTGTGTGTGTGCGGTGTGTGTGTGTGTGTGTGCAAAAATAGTCCCCGTTAAATCAGACAACACTAATGCTTCCCATCGATCCTTTTTCAATCTGTGTGTGTGTGTGTGTGTGTGTGTGTGTGTGTGTGTTTTGTGTGTGGTGTGTGTGTGTGGTGATTTTTCTGTCTTGGGTTGTGGATTGGGGTCCGTATCAATTTTCTTTAGTGAGTGTGTGTTTTTGTGTGTGGTGGTGTGTGGTGTGTGTGGTGTGTGTGTGTGTGTGTGTGTGTGTGTGTGGTGTGTGGTGCAGAAATAGCCCCCGCGTTAAATGATCAACACTAATGTTTGCCATCGATCCTTTCCCCCACCTGGGTGTGTGTGTGTGTGTGTGTGTGTGTGTGTGTGTGTGTGTGTGTGTGTGTGTGTGTGTGTGTGTGTGTGTGTGTGATTTTTGTTTGGGTTGGGGTTGGGGTCCGATCTATATGTTTCTCTTGTGATGTGTGTGGTGTGTGTGTGTGTGTGTGTGTGTGTGTGTGTGTGTGTGTGTGTGTGTGTGTTTTGTGTGTGTGTGTGTGGGTGGTGGGTGTTTTGGGTGAGTGGTGTAGGGGTTGGGGGGTTGTGGGGGTGTGTGTGTGTGTGTGTGTGTGTGTGTGTGTGTGTGTGTGTTGTGTGGGGAGAGAGAGAGAGAGAGAGAGAAAAGAAGAGAGAGAGAGAGGAAGAAGAGAGAGAGAGAGTGTGTGTGGTGTTGTGTTGGTGGCGTCTTTCGCACTGAAAGGACGCACCAATTATGTCTAGAGCCTCCCCGTACAGGACCAAAAAAAACAATACCAGGTTATGTTTTTCTTCTTTTTCTTTTTCCCCCGTTAAACCCAAACCAGACTACCTTTTTCTTGACTGACTGAAAAGGGGTCACATGAACAGGAACTCTTCGTCTGAGGCCCCCTGTCAAAATCTTTTTAAGGGGGTGTATACACTGAAAACCATGCAAAAATACCAAATACAGGTCTTCGTCCATTTGGGAAAAGAAAACAATCGAAATTGTGGGCAGTGGGCTGATGAACTTTCCGTCGGTTGGGGGGTCCTTTTTAAAATAACCTGTGATGCCTGTTTTAGTGAGACATACTGCAGCCCTCGTCATTAAAATAATAAAAATAATAATAATGTACTTTATCATGCGCCCTCAACCCCTGAGCCCACATGATACATATGAACCTAAAATTTTTGTATTATATTATATATTATATAATATATATATAATATATATATAATAATATAATATATATATATATATATGATATTCTAAACATGTGAGCACGTCCTCCAAAACAATTTTTAATAAAAACAAAGAAAGAAACAAAAAAAAAAACCCCAAAACACACACACACACCCCAAAACCACGCACGCACCACACGCACGCCGCACGCACGCACCCCACCACCACACACACCACCCACCCACCCCACACACACACACACACACACACACACAAAAAACCCGCAGTGAATTCAAACGTATGACCCGATCTTATTTAATAAGGCCCGCGGCGCCACGCCACACCACACACACACACACAACACACACACACACACACACACACAACACACAAACACAACACACACACACCACTCAACTCACACAACACACACACCCACCACACACACCACACACACACCCAACCACACACACACACAAAAACCGAATGAATTCCCAACATGTTGACACGATCTATATTAAAATACTGGGCCCCGCTCACGCCACACAAACACACACACACACACAACACACACCACCACACACACACACACACACACACACCCCCAAAAACCACACCCCGCAATAATTAAAATGTATGAATGATCTTATAAACAAACCCCCCCCCCCAAACACACACACACAAACCACACACACACACACCCCACACACCACACAACACAACACAACACCACAACACACACACAACCAACACCAACAACCACAAAAAC
>JABMCL010003889.1:20000-22500 GCA_018857735.1 Alviniconcha marisindica | reverse complement strand
GTGCACACTCCCCACGTGCAGTGCTCAAACCCCTTTAACCCCCCGGCCCCCCCCCCCCCCCCCCCCCCCCCCCCCCCCCCCCCCTCCTCTACGCCCATCCCGATTCTGCCCCCAGATAAAAACTTTCTAATTGCTGATCCATTCTGAAAACTACGCAATTTACACGATCGGTTGCTCGACGGGGGCCAAAGGTCCCCTTTGCATCACGTATTCGTATGTCTGCAACGTAATATTATATATTTTACCGTCGTCGAAAGTGGACCACGCCCCCCTTAGTGTGAGTGGCTTAATTTGCGCATGAAATCAATACATCCATTTTTGACGAAACGCTATAAAAAGCTGCTGAGGCACCCTTAAAAATTTCCCGCACGGGATGTGAACCCTTTTTTTTTTGTTTTTTTTTGGTTTTTTTTTTTTTTTTTTTTTTCTTTTTTTTTGGGCTGGAAAAGAAAAGAACAGAAAAAGTCGAAAGAAAGGAAAGAAATTTTCCCACCTCATGAACGCTTTTTTTTCGAGTTTTAAACGCATTAGTTCAGTCTCAGGTTTCTCGCTGGACGAACCAAGGCCCCTTTTTTTATTTTCCCTTTCCCTCCTCAAATGGAAAAAAAATTGGTTATTTTGGAACTATCTCTCATCCAGCCTCCCCAGAAAATTCCAAACTCTGCTGCTCTTGGCACCCTGTCACCACCACTGTACACCTCTCTTGGAAAGAAAAAAAAACTGCGCCGGCTTCCCCATTTCAGAACGTATTAAATATACAGTCGCTTGTGTGTGTATGAATGAGATATAAATGGTTCTGGTCCTGCTTTCCTTTCTGAACTGCTACATGTCTATACACTCCGTCTCGTACACTGCGCTCGTCTTCTGACACCCGCATGCTGGAAATCCAACACTGCAAACACAAGACTCGCATTTTCATTTGCTTTGGACCCCACATTTGGAATTCAGTCCCACAAGACCTTAGACACTGCTCATTCATCTTTTATTTAAGCGAACAGAAAACTGTTCTCTTCTCACAGTATTTCCGCCCCAGCTAATATCAGTATCCAGTTTTCGCTCAGTGTGTGTGTGGTGTGGTGTTGTGTGTGGGGTGTGTGTGTTTTTTTTGTGTGTGTGTGTGTGTGTGTTTGTGTGTGTGGTGTGTGTGCAGAAAGGAGTGTTATGTATATATATATATATACATATATATAAATGGTTTGAAAGCATTGCATTTACTTTTTTTGCTTCACATAATACTTAAATATAAAATTACAATAATAGGACTGTGCTAGAGCTACATATGTGCATAGAGTATTGTGCTTAGGTTAATATATTACGTCAGCGTTCAGGGCGTCGATGAACGCATGCTAAATGTACATTATTATTATTATATTATCATTAAATGCTCATGCAGGCATTTATTCATGTTGCGGCCAAGGCGGTCGAGCATCTCTGACTGGTAGTTCTTCAGGTCTTTGACTGGTAGTTCTACAGGTCTCTGACGGGTAGTTCTACGGGTCTTTGACTGGTAGTTCTACAGGTTTCTGACTGGTAGTTCTTCAGGTCTTTGACTGGTAGTTCTACAGTTCTATGACTGGTAGTTCTACAGTTCTTTGACTGGTAGTTCTTCAGGTCTTTGACTGGTAGTTCTACAGGTCTTTGACTGGTAGTTCTACATGATTTTGACTGTAGTTCTACAGGTCTATGACTTGTAGTTCTACAGGTCTTTAACTGGTTGTTCTACAGGTCTGTGACTGGTAGTTCTGTAGGTCTGTGACTGGTAGTTCTACGGGTCTTTGACTGGTAGTTCTTCAGGTCTTTGTGTTCTGCGTTGCGGAACTGGTGTAGCAATTAAGCCTACAGATAGAGGCAAGGTTTGGGAGCTGACGAGTGTGACAGGTAAGGAACCGGCAGGTGAGAGAAAGACCATCTCTCAGTTGTCTAAGCGGATTTATAATATAATAATTATAGCCGTCATTTGTGTAGAACCGTATGGGGGGGGGGCGGGGGGGGGGGGAGGAGGGGCGGGGGGAGGTGGGGAGGGGGGGGGAGGGCAAATAGGAAGACAGAATTTGAAATCACTGGCGGTGTTTTTTTGTAGCTGCATGTACAAACGAGTTTGTAACGAAGTGTTAAAGGCATTATTAGGAAACGGAGCGGCGGCGCCAAGTTTGAAAGCTGCCGATCAGTCTGCGTGATCGATCCTGTCTCAGTCTTGTTTGCCGTATCAGGCAGCTGCGCTACGGACAGCAGGTGTCTAAAGCAGGTAGACTAGGTGAGCGAGCGGCGGAACAGGTATACATGCACATGTATACATGTGTCTGTGTCCACACCACTCGTAGGCTAGGCTTCAGCCTCGTGAGGACAAACATCATGGTGGGAGGCTGGGGGGGGGGGGGGGGGGGGGGGGGGGGGGAGGGGGGGGGTGGGGGGGGGGGGTGGGGGTGGGGTGGGGGAGAGCGGAGGCTCAGTCTTGCCTTACGTTTTTTTTTTTTTTTTTTTTTTTGTCTTCGTCTCTTTC
>JABMCL010003889.1:7500-12500 GCA_018857735.1 Alviniconcha marisindica | reverse complement strand
CCCAGCAGTAGACTTTGAACCCTACAACACAGCAGTAGACTTTGAACCCTACAACACAGCAGTAGACTTTGAACCTTACAACACCCAGCAGCAGACATTGAACCCCAGCAACAAACACTGAACCCCACTCGCAGATTTTGAACCCCGGCTACATAAATTGAACCCCGTCAACAGACAGTGAACCCCGGCAACAAACACTGAACCCCACTAGCAGACAGTGAACCCCGGCAACAGACAATGAACCCCACTTGCAGACACATAAGCCCAGAGGCAGACTGAATCCCCAGAAACAGACACTGAACCCCGGCAACAAACGCGGAACCCCGGCAGTGAACCCCAGCAACAGCTGTTCCTTACTCGGAGACACTGTGCCGCGGCGTCGGACGTGGAACCTCGCTCTCAGACATTGTCCCTCTTTGGCATTGTCCCTTAGCTGCAATCTATTGACAGGCTGGAACCTATTAAAAAAAAAATCAAAAAAAAAATCAGGAAAGTATAGTTGCGAGTATGTTGCATTGTCCTCCGGTCGGTCGCAGACATTGCCCCGCTGACAAGCGCCCCCCCCCCTACCACATCATACACGACCAACAAAACACACATACAAAAAAAACAACACAACAAACACACACACACGCTACACACACACACACTACAATCCACACACACACATACACACACACACACACACACACACACACACACACACACACACACAACACAACACACACACACACACACACACACACCAACACACACATACACACACACACACACACACACACACACACACACACACACACACACACACACACACACACACACACACACACATCTTCACCCACCCACCCCAGCCATTAACAATAAGCGAACCGCGGTTCGGAAAGAAGAAGCAGAAAAAAAGAAGGTCGACACAAAATCGACCCTGTGAATAATAGAAGCCCGTAAATGCAACTCCGCACCGTCTTGTTGTCGTCGTTTTCTACCAAGTCGATCAACTCCAAACTTCCTGGAGGAGCGAGACTGAGAGACAGGAAGAGGGGAACAAGACAATCATCAGCGAGACTGACACGGGAAGAGGGGAAAAGACAATCATCAGCGAGACTGAGACAGGAAGAGGGGAACAAGACAATCATCAGCGAGACTGACACGGGAAGAGGGGAAAAGACAATCATCAGCGAGACTGAGACAGGAAGAGGGGAACAAGACAATCACCAGCGAGACTGACACGAGAAGAGGGGAAAAGACAATCATCAGCGAGACTGACACAGGAAGAGGGGAACAAGACACGAGACAGGAAGAGGGGAACAAGACACGAGACAGGAAGAGGGGAACAAGACACGAGACAGGAAGAGGGGAACAAGACAATCACCAGCGAGACTGACACAGGAAGAGGGGAACAAGACAATCACCAGTGGGACTGATACAGGAAGAGGGGAACAAGATACGAGACAGGAAGAGGGGAACAAGACAATCACCAGCGAGACTGACACAGGAAGAGGGGAACAAGACAATCACCAGTGGGACTGATACAGGAAGAGGGAAACAAGATACGAGACAGGAAGAGGGGAACAAGACAATCACCAGCGAGACTGACACTGGAAGAGGGGAACAAGACAATCACCAGTGGGACTGATACAGGAAGAGGGGAACAAGATACGAGACAGGAAGAGGGGAACAAGACAATCATCAGCGAGACTGGGACAGGAAGAGGGGAACAAGACACGAGACAGGAAGAGGCGAGACTGAGACAGGAAGACGGGAGAGGGGAACAAGACGCGAGACGGGAAGAGGGGAAGAAGACGGGAGACGGGAAGAGGGGAAGAAGACGCGAGACGGGAAGAGGGGAACAAGACGCGAGACAGGAAGAGGGGGAACAAGACGCGAGGCCGGAAGAGGGGAACAAGACGGGAGACAGGAAGAGGGGAACAAGACGGGAAGAGGGGAACAAGACGCGAGACGGGAAGAGGGGAACAAGACGCGAGACAGGAAGAGGGGAACAAGGCGCGAGGCCGGAAGACGGGAACAAGACGGGAGACGGGAAGAGGGGAACAAGACGGGAGACGGGAAGAGGGGAACAAGACGCGAGACGGGAAGAGGGGAACAAGGCAATTATTAACCAGACTGAGCCAAGGCGCGCACAGTGAGGTAATAAGGCCGTTAATGCAGGAGGTAATAATGAACGACGTGCACATCGCAGCAAGCCAGTTTTGTTGTTGCACTGGAAGGAACCAGTTTAGAAAAGCACGCCTTTTGCTCATTATGATTGGTTAAAGCAGAAATCTGCAACGGAGACCGAAGAAAACGGATATATATATATATAGATCAAACAACACACAGATCGGAGATAAAAAGGAAAATCAGGAACGGGGAAGAGGACGCACGCACACACACACACGCACGCACGCACGCACACGCACGCACACGCACGCACGCACACACACACACAACACACACACACACACACACAGATCGGAGATGAACAGAAAAATCGGGAATGGAGAAGAGTTGTAACGGAGATCGATCGCACACAACGCACACACGACACACACACACACACACACACACACAACACACACACACACACACACACACACACCGCGCGCGCACGACCAACCACGTCAGCCTTCCGTATATTTTACCCCATTATACCGTTGTGTTCCTGCTCGATGCCTTCCTTTGACCTCGTCTTTAATCAGGTGATTTTTAGCCTCTGTAGCCTGTCCGCCCTTTTTAGTGTCGCGTGGCGGCTTTCTCTCCAGTCCGGCGGGATGGACGACAGAAAGAGAGCGTTGGCAGACGTGAGAGTGGACTAGAGTGACTGATTGTGTCTGATCGTGAGCTAGGAGATTGGAAGAAACGTCGGAGCAAATGGGTTAAACGAACGGGCACCACTGGGAAAGCGCGTTGCTGTCTTTCCTCATCGCTAACGAAGAGGCAGTTGATCGGAATAAGAGATCAGGATCGGTCGTGGGTCGGAGGAAGAGTTCGGAATCGGAATCGGTCGTGGGTCGGAGGAAGAGTTCGGAATCGGAATCGGTCGTGGGTCGGAGGAAGAGTTCGGAATCGGAATCGGTCGTGGGTCGGAGGAAGAGTTCGGAATCGGAATCGGTCGTAGATCGGAAGAAGAGTTCGGAATCGGAATCGGTCTTAGGTCGGAATAAGAGTTCGGAATCGGAATCGGTAGTAGATCGGAATAAGAGTTCGGAATCGGAATCGGTCGTAGGTCGGAAGAAGAGTTCGGAATCGGAATCGGTCTTAGGTCGGAATAAGAGTTCGGAATCGGAATCGGTCGTATATATGGGAAATAAGAGTTCGGAATCGGTCGTAGATGGAATAAGAGTTAAATCCTCATACCCCCCCCCCCCCCCCCCCCTTCTTCGCTTGTTTGCTTGTTGCTGGTTTATGTAAACATACATGTATACGATGTGAACCGGCTGGCTTTGTTGTGAAGGGTACTCTGTTATTTCTGTTCTTATCAGTAACCGCGCGATGTTGTGAAGATACATTTTTGTAGTCTCTGCCGTATTTTGCGTGACTAACGATAACCGCCAACAAACTTGAGGCTTGCGTCTGGCCCTTGTGATTGTATGGGCATACTGTTCTCCGAATGGCAAAGGAGCACAGGCAGTAGTCCGCCCCCCCCCCCCCCCCCATCCCCTCTCCCCCCCCCCCTTCCCCGGTCCTATTCAGCGTATTCCCTCACCGTCCTACCCGTCACGTACACCTGCAGTGTATCATCTCTACTCTGTCATCTTTCCTCAGCCCTGTCCTCTTTCTCCTGCCCTGTCATCGTTCTCCTGTCCTGTCATCGTTCTCCTGCTCTGTCATCGTTCTCTTGCCCTGTCATCGTTCTCCTGTCCTGTCATCGTTCTCCTGCTATAGTGTCATCGTTCTCCTGCCATGTCATCGTTCTCCTGCTATAGTGTCATTGTTCTCCTGCCCTGTCATCGTTTTCCTGCTATAGTGTCATTGTTCTCCTGCCATGTCATCGTTCTCCTGCTATAGTGTCATTGCTCTCCTGCCATGTCATCGTTCTCCTGCTATAGTGTCATTGTTCTCCTGCCATGTCATCGTTTTCCTGCTATAGTGTCATTGTTCTCCTGCCCTGTCATCGTTTTCCTGTCCTGTCATCGTTCTCCTGCTATAGTGTCATTGTTCTCCTGCCCTGTCATCGTTTTCTTGTCCTGTCATCGTTCTCCTGCTATAGTGTCATTGTTCTCCTGCCCTGTCATCGTTCTCCTGCCCTGTCATCGTTCTCCTGCTATAGTGTCATTGTTCTCCTGCCCTGTCATCGTTCTCCTGCTATAGTTTCGTCGTTCTCCTGCCCTGCCACCTTTCTCCTTCCTTGTCATCGTCCTGCAATGTCATGCCTTCCTCCCATTTTGTGTCATGGTCCCGCTGCTGTCATCATCTCACACTGTCATGCCCGGCTTCTGCCATCGTCCCCATCCCT
Source organism: Alviniconcha marisindica (assembly GCA_018857735.1). NCBI lineage: Eukaryota > Metazoa > Mollusca > Gastropoda > Provannidae > Alviniconcha > Alviniconcha marisindica. The sequence continues at coordinate 8,047 of JABMCL010003889.1, read as the reverse complement.
CCTAACGCCCACCCCCATCCCCACCCCCACCCCATCCCACCCAATCCAATCGACCCCCCTCCACCCGCCACCCGCCACCCCACTCCTCGCCAGGCTCTCTGTCATCCGATATTGCTTCCAGGCAGGGACGTCTCCGCCCTTCGTCACCTGGCGTCAGCGAACCCGCCTTCCGTCTTCGTTCCCCCGTCACCGGACACCGCTTCTGGCTACGGGACGGCTGTCACAGACCGGCGCTTGTTGGCGGCCGAAGGAAGCAATTAAACCGAAACTTTCACGCGCTGGGCCTTGCAGTGTTTGCACGGTGATGTTGTTTTCTGGTGGCGCACGCCTTTGATTGAACTTGCTGAGGGTGTGTTTACCTGGTAGGCTGCAGCGGGGCAGCCGGAATACATGCAGGCGCGCGCGCGCGCGCGCGCGCGAGCCACGTACGCGCGCAGGCACACGCGCGCAGGCAAGCACGTGTGCATGCACGCGCGTGCATGCACACACACGCACACACACACGCGCACGCACGCACGGAATCACAGGCACTCGCGCGCGCACACTC
>JABMCL010003889.1:0-2500 GCA_018857735.1 Alviniconcha marisindica | reverse complement strand
GAAAAACCAAGTGGGCCGAAAAACGGCATGGTTCATAGTGGAGCCCCGGGGTGGAAAGGGGGAGGGGGGGGATAGCTTTTGTAAAAAGGGTTAGAGGCGCCATCGACTCGGTGACTGGAAAAAAGGTAGGCGTAGGTTGCAATCCCGGATGCAGGAATAGGGCAGCGAGACAATTTTCTTCTCCAGGGGGTCGGTATTTCTTGGGGGGGGGATTCCTCCTAATTTCGGTATCCGTTCCACCCCCGTGTTACCGCAGTAGCACGTAAAAAGATCCGTTATTCTGCCAAAGGTGCAGGTGGCAGGTTACAGCTAAACACGCAACACCTTACGTATGTGGCTTTGCATGAAGTGACATGGTGCATGGTTTGTATGGTGTACACAGAACTTGCGCCGAGATGGCTGCAGTTTCATGTGGCACAGCCATGCCAGCGCTGTAAGTACACTTCGGTGGATATTCAAAAAACGCGCTATAAAAAGCTTGTCACTCACGTAGAACCACATGCGAGCGCAGTGAGTCTGCTCAAGAGAGCGGAGAATAGCGCTATATAAGTGATCATCAATCAATCAATCAATAGCTTTACGTCCACGGAAACCAGAAGGCTCGTTAGGACGGACAGCCCAGGACGGCCACCTCGACTCTCACACAGCTCCCGAACTATGGATCTTTTTGAGGGTCGAGTACGTTAGCGAAATCCCTGTTTCCTTCCGCAGCTCACACCGCCCCTTTAACCCTTTCACTGCCACGCCACGCTTACCGTGTCGTCGCTCTAAAAACGACCGATGAAAGTGCCAAATATCAAATCGTCAAGAAAACCGTGTTTTTGTGTCCTATAAATAGTTATTTTGAACCTTTTGGCGTTATTTTGAACCTTGTTTTGTATTTTGGCTAGATCTTTATTGACATAGGAATACAAGTTACAAAACAATAAATAAAGTATAAAAATACATGAAACAAAATCAAAATCAAAATTAATACACACTCTCAACTTTAACACATTTAATTGTGGCCCCAATGAGAATACAATGACAAAACAATAAATAAACTCTAAAAGTTCATCATATAGATATAAAAATTAATACACACCCACACATAATAACAGATTTTGATACACTAACTAGAAGGTGGGGAGGGGGGGGGGGGGGAATGCGGTGGTTAATAACTGAATTTTAACCGCTTGTCCGCCGCGCAGGGCCAACTAAACTGCATCATTAGTCAATGCACACTCAAAACTCTCCCACTAATAAACCCAGCCTCTAGTCACGTCATCGGAATCGTCAACGACACTCAACCGCTCAAGAAGAGCTGTGCAATTTATTTATTTTTTAAATCGATACCTTGAGAGAAAATAGTAGAGAGTTTTAGAAAATGTCTGGAGAATGGACCAGGGCAGAAACAATGACGAAACTACAGGACAGAAATAGCAACAGGCCCATGCAGAACAACGAGAGAGTAGACACAGGAAGGGTGGAGTTTCCATTACATTTACTTTTGTCTGGCCTAACGTAATTAAGACAAAGAATGAGGAGTAGCGTTAACCAATAAACCAGTACCCTTAACGTGGGGGGGGGGGGGGGAAGGAAAGAGAAGGGGCCGGGGAGGCTAGATTGGGGTGGGTTGGTAGAGAGAGAGACAGAGGGACGGGGGGGGGGGGGGGGACGTCCTCTTGCTTTGGATATATGCACATTAACTCATTCACTCCCGTGCTGTCAGGGGAAGAGTAGATGCGGCCGTTGACCTATTTCAGGTTGATTTACCCGTCACCTCATTCGCCCCTCGCTTTGGAGTTGACCGCAGATAGATATATGCACATTAACTCATTCACTCCCGTGCTGTCAGGAGAAGAGTAGATGCGGCCGTTGACCTATTTCAGGTTGATTTACCCGTCACCTCATTCGCCCCTCGCTTTGGAGTTGACCGCAGATAGATATATGCACATTAACTCATTCACTCCCGTGCTGTCAGGAGAAGAGTAGATGCGGCCGTTGACCTATTTCAGGTTGATTTACCCGTCACCTCATTCGCCCCTCGCTTTGGAGTTGACCGCAGATAGATATATGCACATTAACTCATTCACTCCCGTGCTGTCAGGAGAAGTATAGGTGCGGCCGTTGACCTATTTCAGGTTGATTTACCCGTCAACTCATTCGCCCCTCCCTTTGGAGGGGAAAATAAAATATGCACATTAACTCATTCACTCCCGTGCTGTCAGGAGAAGTATAGGTGCGGCCGTTGACCTATGTCAGGTTGATTTACCCGTCAGCTCAGTCGTCCCTCCCTTTGGAGATAGATATATGCACATTAACTCATTCACTCCCGTGCTGTCAGGGGAAGAGTAGATGCGGCCGTTGACCTATTTCAGGTTGATTTACCCGTCACCTCATTCGCCCCTCGCTTTGGAGTTGACCGCAGATAGATATATGCACATTAACTCATTCACCCCCGTGCTGTCAGGAGAAGTATAGGTGCGGCCGTTGACCTATTCAGGTTGATTTACCCGTC
>JABMCL010003891.1:17500-31727 GCA_018857735.1 Alviniconcha marisindica | reverse complement strand
TTTTTTTTCTTTGGGTTTTCGAGGCTTTGTATTAGACTTTTTGTCTTGCACTTGTTGCGCTTGTTTCAGGGTATCAGTGTATCTCTCAGTTTTGGTATCATGCTGTGCGCTTGCTGCTCGTCAGCTTCATCCTCGGAGATTCGAACTGGAATTTTTTCCACGTCGTTACCCGTGGACAGCCCTACAAATTCCGCTTTGAAGCAAACCCCATTTGGTATTCCGCCATAAAGTTTACGAAATCGCACTCAGCGAAGTGCTCGCTACACAAATGGGCGTGACTGAGGCGCAGCATCAAAATCAGCTCGTTTGAATTGTACAAATTTGATCCATTTTTGCCTCACAGCGGGTCGATTCCCGGGAACTCGTGCATAGTTATGCTTTAGGTTGCTTGTGAGTTGTTACATTTTACTGTAAAACAGTAGGCCGGCATGGTTAGAGCTTTTTGTCGACCACACTCAACACATTCAATGAACAATCTAAGATGGCAACCGCATTGACTCCCCAGACTGACGTCACTTCCGAGAAAGTCACGTGACTGATGGAGAACCCGAGACAGCAGTCTCGGCCAGCCTACAGAAAATAAAATCGATTAAAAACCAACATATTTTTTTTTCTCATCATTTTTATTTCATTAAATCTTAAACTAGTGACTCATTTGTCAATCATTTCGATGGTCATTTTGCATACTTAAAAGCCTAGGACTTTTCCTTTATTCAAGGCAAGGAAAATGAAAAAGGATAACTGACTGATGTGGAATAGTAGAGGAACACAGTTGTATGTGTAAGTGCTGTGTGTGTGTGTGTGTGTGTGTGCTGTGTGTGTGTGTGTGTGTGTGTGTGTGTGTGTGTGTGTGTGTGTGTGTGTGTGTGTGTAGGGTGTGTGTATGTGTGTGTGTGTGTGTGTGTGTGTGTGTGTGTGTGTGTGTGTGTGTGTTTGCTTTTGGGTCATAACAATTCAAAACTGTATTGTGCAGCTAAATATGCAGTGTTGTTTTTTTTTTTTTTTTTTGTGAACGAGGCTAAGGCCTAAAAACAAATAAACGTTCCTGCTCTTGACTGATTGAACCAGAAATTTTACTACGTCTGTGGGCATCCAAAATGATTCAGTCCAGTCAAATCTCAATGTGCACCAAGTCAGTGTCAGCACGTTCCCACCGCGTCCGCTTTGGAGGAGTTGTAGAACTTTGTCGTCGACTCTGATTGGTTGTCGCTGTGCACAGCTAAAAAGGGGGTCTAACAGAACGAAAAACGTCACCTAAAACACAACAACAAAGACATGAATCGCCTCGTAACTTCATCTGGTTTTACGAGTAAATACGAGAAACACTGTAAACTCCACTAAAGGCATATAGAGAGTAGGTTATTAGTGTCTTTTAAAGCCAAACTGAAAACCTTCCTCTTCTCACAGTATTTCCATCCTATCTAATATCAGTACCCTGTTTCTGCTACAGTCAGTGTGTGTGTGTGTGTGTGTGTGTGTGTGTGTGTGTGTGTGTGTGTGTGTGTGTGTGTGTGTGTGTGTGTGTGTGTGTGTGTGTGTGTGTGTGTGTGTTGTGTGTGTGTGTGTGTGTGTGTGTGTTTTGGTGTGTGTGTGTGTGTTTGTAGTCCGTTTTTTATTTTTTTTTATAATACTTTATGTAAATCGTTTTGTAGGACTATGCTCTACCTGTGTACAGAATATCATATTTAGGTTAATATGTATCATGTGAACGCTCAGGGCGTTGATGAGCGCATGATAAATGTACATTATTATTATTATTATTATTGTTCATTGCTTTAAAAAGCATTCACCTTTTGTTTCCACTTACCTGTTTAGCTTCAGTGAAGGCCCTAGGCTATACCTTTTTCACAGATCTTTTGTGCATGTACAGGCCTGTCTGTATTTCCTGTCTCTGTCTGTCTGTCTGTCTCTCACTGTCTCTGTCTCTGACTGTTTCTGTCTCTGTCTCTCTGTTTCTGTTTTTGTCTCTCTGTCTTTGTCTGTCTGTCTGTTTGTCTGTCTCCCTCTGTTTTCTTTTCCAATACTAGTCATATGAATTGAACAGATGTTTTACTGCCTTAGTTGCTGGTTGTATGCTCATAATGTATAACTGAGTGATGTATGCATGTGAGCATCTGGCGCTGTGAACACGCTATGTTTCGTGTGGAAATTCTCACGTATAACATTTCACTCAGTCATTCATGCCTATAGTTATGTATATAAATGATGTCTGTAACTTTAAATTTACTCATCAATAGCTTAAAATAGCAAGGACTAGTTGCTAGACAGGTTTTTGACTGAACCTAAACTACAATCCTTGTAAAATAAAGTTTTCGAGTTCGAGTTTTCTCCCTCTCTGTGCCTCTGTTTCTCTCTTCTCTTCTCTCTTCTCTCTCTCTCTATGTCTCTCTCTCTCTCGCGACAAAAGACGTGTCTCTCTCTCTCTCTCTCTCTCTCTCTCTCTCTCTCTCTCTCTCTCTCTCTCTCTCTCTCTCTTAATTACCACACAAAACTATATATATATATATAAGAGAGAGAGAGAGAGAGAGAGAGAGAGAGAGAGAGAAGAAGAGAGAGAGAGAGAAGAGAGAGAGAGGAGAGAGAAACTTTAACAATCAAACATGAAAATTTACTCAAATTTCACCCATCGTGGGGCTTTTTCAAGGCCTGCCCGGTCGGCTTGATTGATTCCTATGAAACGCAGTTTGATTATAAAATACGTTAAAAACACTCTCTCTCTCTCTCTCTCTCTCTCTCTCTCTCTCTCTCTCTCTCTCTCTCTCTCTCTCTCTCTCTCTCTCTCTCTCTCTCTCTCTATCTTGGCACCCCAGGAAACTGGAAGGTCGCTTCAGGCGACATGTGTTAATTACATATTGTGATTGTGAAGATGTGATTGTACCGCAAATGTAGGTTACATTGCAGTCACTGTTTTGAATTATAATACTGCCCCCAGTGTATGCATCTATCAATATGCCTACTATATAGCTTCTTGTCTCCGCTCCAAACCCGTCGGCTCTGTGCTGTGTCTGTTTAAGCGTGGATGTCTATATATACAGGTACTCTCTTATAAATGCTGTCATAGTTCAGGAGCTGTGTGAGAGTCGAGGTGGCCGTCCTGAGCTGTCCATCCTAACGAGCCTTCTGGTTTCCGTGGACGTAAAGAATATTGAACCGTGCTTCGGCATTGGTCACAACTTGTCCCTAATATGTCAACTGACATCTGAGGACATTAAGCAACACTTCATCATCATAAATGCAGTCTTTTGCTTCTGAAAGCCAAGATTAAGAGGATTTTCTGGTGGTAAGTAGAAACATTCGCCCATTTTCAACAAAGCTATGTACTTTTGATCTTCCTTCTCTAGATTTTGCGATTTTCCACACACACATGTATCTTTAATCGCTAGTACAGTAAGTAAACATGGTGCTTAACGTCCACAGAAACCATAAGGCTTATTAGCGACGGGGAGAAGGAGGAAGGGGGTATGGAGGTGGGGGGGGGGAGATTATATACTATCGGTACACTGTCCACCAGAATGACTTCTGCATTAAGATGGGCAGCGATGAGAGCCATTTTAATGTTTCAGTAGGAAGTAATGGACAAAGTCACAAGACAGTGTCCACAAACCACAACCTTTTTGAAGAGAAAGGAGAGCCGAAACGGTATCGAACCGAGGTCCTTCCGCTTACCAGCCTAACGCCTTACCGCTAAGCCAAACCGGCTCACACGCTAGTATACACACGTTATTGTTCAGGTTATACTAGGCCCATCCCACACTCCGAGCATCGCTTTCCGGCACCTTCCTCCAAACTCTGCCAGATTTGGTTACGCCATTGAAGGGGCACTCTTTATCTCCGCGCAGCTGTCCACCGACGTGCTCAGCGCCTCCGAATGGTTCGGGTACTAATCAAACTCCAAGCACTGGTTTACAACATCCTTCCTTTAACCACTGCCGTATTTAGTTACGCCATAGGGTCCAGAAAACTGTTAGCTAACGAGCAGTTTTTTGCTGGTGCTCAAACAGTAGTAAGTTTGTTACAAACAACTCAAATTATATCAGACGTTGTTTTATAACTGACCATGTTGCTTACGCCAGCTCAATAAAACCACAATCGTTGAATCGAGACGGAACTCCTTTTGTTTACCGGGGTGGATGCGCCTCATGTTTACGTGCGTGCTTAGGCGCTAGGTTGCTTCCACAGTCTTACCAGTACCCGAACCTTTCGGAGGCGCTGACCGCGTCGGTGGACAGCTGCGCGAAGATAAAGAGTGCCCCATTCAGTGGCGTAACTAAATCTGGCAGAGTTTGGAGGAAGGTGCCGGAAAGCGATGCTCGGAGTGCGGGTACTAATATGACTGTAGAACCAACGTAGCGCCCAAGCACGCACGTAAACATGAGGCGCATCCACCCCGGGTAAAAACAAGAGTTCCGTCTCGATTCAAACGATTTTGGTTTTATTCGAGCTAGCGTAAGCAACATGGTCAGTTACAAAACAAACGTCTGATATAATCTGAGTTGTTTGTAATGAACTTACTACTTACTGGCTGAGCAGCAACCAAAAACTGCTCTTCAGCTGACAGTTTTCTGAACCCTATGGCGTAACTAAATACGGCAGTGGTTGAAGGAAGGATGCCGTAAACCAGTGCTTGGAGTTTGTGCCCATCCCTCTGCCAGCTGAGTCCAGGCGGGGGTACGCTGTGGTGGATGGGATGATATTGGGGGTCTGGGGGGAGGGATGAGGGGGGTAGAATGGGTGGGATGGGTGGGGGGGGGGGAGGGAGGAAAGTGGGGTGACAGTGGGACGCGGGTGTAAGCCGGTCGGGTCCGTTAATAAGCTCGTTGTATATGTTCAAGTTCAGTGTTGCTTTACGTCCATAGTTCAGGAGCTGTGTGAGTCGAGGTGGCCGTCCTGGGCTGTCCGTTCTAACGAGCCTTCTGGTTTCGTGGACGTAAAGCTATATTGAACCATGCTTCGGCATTGGTCACAACTTGTCCCTAATATGTCAGCCGACATCCGAGGACATTAAGCATCACTTCATCATCATCAGCTTTACGTCCACAGTGACCATAAGGACTATTATTATATATATAAGGTAGGCCAAGCAGATGCAATTTTAAGGTTTTATATGACGTTAAATACACTTACCCTTGTTGCTGCAGTTGTCGTGAACATGATTTGACACGAGTAGCACTGATATCGGTTGGATCTTTCTTAATGTATGTATCTACGAATGACCTTTTAACCCCACCTTTTTGTTGTCGGTTGGTGTAGCATAATTTTGTGTTTTGATGATTGGCATGAATGTCTGAGTGAGCATACTTGGCATCATGACATTCCTTGTGCAATAACATTAACACTTGGCAATACAGTTCCATTGTACTGTTTGTGTATATGCTCCAGTCTTTAAAAACAATCTTTTTTGTTTTTGCTTGTGTGCTGTGAAAAGAATCGATTCAAATGGTGCACTCTAATACACGCCTTCATAAAGTTGTTGCATACGATATAGAATACATGCTAAACGTAACACAGTTAAAAACTAGGCAGACTTTGGAAAATGTATGACAAATAAAAACGTTAGTATACGTGAAAGCACGGATGTTTTTTTCTACCCGGATATATTCGAGTCGATTTCGTAATTGCCCCGAAGCTCTTGAATGTATTAAAATTCACTGTACCATTACGAGATATCTTGTTCCATAATAATAATTAACGTACATTTATCATGCGCTCATTAATGCCCTGAGCATTCACATGATACATATGAAAATAAACACACACACACACACACACACACACACACACACACACACACACACACACACACACACACACACACACACACACACACACACACCGCAATGAATTCAAATGTGTATGCCATTGATCTGTATCATACATCATACACGCGCGCGCGCACACACACACACTCACTCACACACACGCACGCACGCACGCACGCACGCACGCACGCACGCACGCACGCACACACACACACACACACACACACACACACACACACAGTGATTGCAGCAGAAACTAGGTACGACGTGTGCGACCTGATCACACACGGCAATTACGACTTGGTCTTCCTGACAGAGACATAGCTTAGGCCTACTGGCGATGAGTGTGAAATGGCTGCAGTGACACCACCTGGTTTCACTTGGAAGTCTGTACCTAGGGCTACTGGCACGGGGGGTGGACCTGCTGTGTTGTTCAGGAACAGTTTGGTGGATTGTGTTAAAGTGTCAACAAAGGACTTGGCTTTTAAATCGTTCGAGGTGTGTGAAACACGCCTCTGCTATCAAGACCAATCAGTGACGTTCCTGTGTGTTTACCGCCCACCGCCTAGCAGAAAGAATAAGCTGTTCAACAAGATGTTCCTGGACTGACGAGTTCCCAGATCTACCCGAGTCGTACGTTTAGTGCAACAGACCTTTCATTTGGACTCTAACTCTGATGCTTGTGTTACTGATCTGAAAAAACCTGCTGCAGAGTCTCAGCTTACAGCTGCTTGTCACTGTCCCCACTCACCGTCGTGGCCATACACTAGACTGGCTCATCACCAACAGGGATGTGGACGTTGAGGAGATTGCGTTGTTGACGAACTCATTTCAGACCACTTTGTGATTTCTTTCGCGTTGCGTTTCAGAAAGCCAGGGAAGACGACAAAGGAAGTGAGATCACGAAATGTGAGAGCTTTGAACACTGATAACTTTAAGACCGATGTTTTGTCAGCGTTTCCAGCTGTCTCTGGCGCCGCTGACAGAGCCAGTGCTTACAGTGCCTGTCTCCGTCCAAAAACAAGCACGCGCCGCTTGTCACGCGGCGGGTGACTGACCGCATGTCCGCGCCTTGGATGACCCAGGAAATAAGTAAGGAAGTTGGTGTTTTACGCCCAGTCAACCGGTGAGGTTATATCAGGGCGATACACATCTCATATTATATATTTAATTTTTAATAATGTGTATGTCTTAAAATGGGTCTATATACAGTTTTAAAACCATGTTTAAAAGGTGAAAACACAAACATAACTAAAAAGGATCTCAAATTTAAATGTTTCCATTTGTTAAAATTTCTTTCAAAAAGTTAAAAATCCTCCCAGGAAATAAAGCAGGCCAAGCAACAACGTCGATGTGCCGAGCGACAGTGGCATATGTACAGTCTTGAAGTTCACCGTCAGATTTACGCTCACTGTCGCAATGTTGTAAATCGACTGATCAGAAACGCGAAGAAACAGTTCTTGTGTGAAAAAATCGTCAGTGCCGATTCTTCCAAGGAACTGTTTCGTCTGAGCGGTCAGATGATGGGCACGTCCATGAACACTGTCCTTCCAGGCAATATTTCCCCCGTGGATCTTCCCGACAAGTTTAACGAGTTCTTTTTTTCTTTTCTTTTTCTTTTCTATTTTACCGAGAAGATAGAGACGATCCGGAGTAATCTGTACTTAACGCCCCGACGTTGATAGAAACTGTCCATCTCGTCAGTTCAGAACACGTTAAGCAAATCATTCTGAAGATGCCAAAGAAATCCTGTGAACTTGACCCAATCCCCTCACCCCTTTTTCTTGACTGCTTGGACGAACTGGTTCCTGTTATAAGATTTCTGTTGATTTCTGGTGTTGTCCCACATGTTTCAAGCACTCCCTCGTGAAACCATTGTTGAAGAAGTCTAATCTAGATCATGAACTTCTGAAAAAAATATCGTCCGGTGTCAAATTTGCCGTTTTTGTCAAGCGTGTTGTTCTCGCTCAACTGATGACCCACACTGAGACTCACAACCTCCTTGAGCCGTTCCAGTCGGCCTACCGGAAGTGTCATAGTACAGAAACAGCTCTATTGCGTGTGGTGAATGACCTCCTGCAGACATCTGGTGATGGTCACGTGTCTATCCTGTCACTGCTCGACCTTTCGGCAGCATTTGACAAGATAGACCATGTCATTTGACAAGATAGACCATGTCATTTTGTCCTCAACGTTTGGCTGTACTGGAACTGTTCTTGGTTGGTTTGAGTCTTACTTGTCAAATCGCACGACAGTGAATGATGTTCAGTCCGCTCCATCGAACCTGAAGTATGGAGCGCCACAGGGTTCGGTCCTTGGACCCATTCTGTTCACTATGTACACCCAACCCCTGGGCTCTGTTATCCAGCAGTTAGGTACCACTTACCTTTTCTTTTGCTGATGATTCGCATCTACATGATTCAGCTGTACCTTCAGAGTTTTCTAGCCTGGTTAGGGACATGACATCTAGCACAGAAGAAGTGGATGTCTGGATGAAAGGAAGTAAACTTAAGATGAACGATGACAAAACTGTGGATGAAAGTAAATAAACTTAAGATGAACGATGACTAAACTGAACTCATTACCACTGGGTCAAAGTCAAAGCTAAAGCAGGTCAACACCAACTCGATGGTTTCCCAGGACTGTGAGATTGCATTCTCTGAATCAGTACGGAATCTTGGTGTGTTCTTGGATGAGTCTTTCTCAAGGGAAATGCCGGTGAAACAGTTGTACAAAGTTTTATATTTCCAGCTTCGTAGAATCAGTCAGATCCGTTCTTTCCTGACTGTTGATGCCGCAAATACATTCTTTCCTGACTGTTGATGCCGCAGATACATTGGCTGTAGTCTTCATTCTATCCCGTCTTGATTATTGTAATTCTCTCTTGGCTGACCTTACTGATCACAAACTTGCAAAGCTTCAACGCATACAGAATAGTGCTGCCAGACTCGTACTTCGTAAACCACGGCGTGAAAGCACTACTCCACTTCCGAAAATTCCTCACTGGCTGTCTGTTAAAGCTAGGGTAGAATACAAGGTCTGTATTCTATACTACCAATGCCTCAGATCTGATATGGGGGGAGGGAGAGAGAGAGAGAGAAGAGAGAGAGAGAGAGAGGAATCTCTACAACTGTTGGGGAGAGAGAGAGAGAGAGAGAGAGAGAGAGAGAGAGGAGAGAGGAAAGTTGGAGAGAGAGAGAGAGGAGAGAGAGAGAGAGAGAGAGAGAGAAGAGGAGAGAGAGAGAGAGGAGAGAGAAAGATAAGATAATACTTTATTACACGGGGATAAAGATTTAAGCACGAGTCGGCTTTTTTTGTGTGAAAATTTTTGTCCCTGATGACAAAAAAGGGCAAATTCAATACATAAAAAAACAAGAATAAAATTAAATATGCGAGAGAAAAAACATTTAAAAAACAAAAAAAAAACAATTTTTTTCATAAAATTTTAGAAAACCCAATAATAAAGAAAAGTAAAAAAATTCAAAACAAATTTTCGGGGAGAGAGAGAGAGAGAGAGAGAGGGGAGAGAGAGAGAGAGAGAGAGAGAGAGAGGGGAGAAAAAAATTACAAAATCTATTAACGAAAAAAGGGAAAGCGCCAGAATAGTTTTCTAAACTATATATGTAAAAAAAAGATCACTTTTAAAAAAGTTTGGGAAGCAAGCGATGGGCATTAACACACCAAACCCAAAAATCGAACATCACACATACCCAAAAAGAATATGCAAAAAAAGAAAAAAAAAAAAAATAAAAATTGACCACAAAGAAAAAAGAAAAATGTTTCATAAAAATCCCCCCCCCCCTTTTTAAATTTTTTTAATTTAAAAAAATAAAACAAAAAAAAAATAATAAAAAAATCTAAAACTTTACAAGAGCAAGGAATGGAAAACAATAACAACATTCTATCCATTTTGTGTCAAGTTTTTTGGGCGAGCGAGAAAAAAGAAAAAAAAAGAAAAAAGTATCAAGGAGGTTTTAGCGAGTGCCTAAAATTTTTCCCTTTTTGAATTTTTTTAAATTCCACGGGGTATCTGAGATGATGAGCAAAACTATTCCACGCTAAGGACCCCTAAACAGGAGAAACTCTTTTTAAAAATATCAATCCTTGTTCGGGGCAAAAGCTTTTTTTTTCCCCATGAACATAAAGACGTTCGGAAGGAATAAATTCGAAGGAATCATGGGGATTTTCAGATCTGCGGAGTTTTGGGGCCGTGAAAAACCATTTGCATTAAAACCATTTCCCCGGAAATATTTTTGCCCAAAAGGGATTTTTTTTTGAGAGCACAACACTTTTTTTTTGTAGTCAAAATTAGAAATTGGCATCAAGAATTTTACGGCACGTTTGTGGAGAGAATACAGCTGCTTCATGTGCACACCAAGCACATCCATCCCATGCATTTGAAACATAGTTCAAGTGACATAATGTGTGCAAAGAAGAAGGCTGATTTTGATTGACAGTTTGGCTCTTTGGGAAAGAAAAAAAATATTTCTAAAACGGTTCTGCAAATGCTTTTAAATATGCGTTTGCCACTTTAGCTGTTCTCTACAGTTACTCCAAGAGGCGATGTTTTGAAACTTGTTCTATTGGCGTGGTCTCGAACTTTAGTTTTAAAAAGGAGCTTTTTTTTTTCTGGTGTTTTTGTCTCATCGCCATCAACATGCATTTTTTTTTTCTTTTGGATTCATCCCATCCGTTTTTCTAAAACACCATCCAAAGACATCATATAGACTTTTTGAAAATTCCCTACGTATATTATCTATGTTGCCATTAGCTGTATTAAGGGTGCCATCATCAGCAAATAAATCACACTGGACTGACGCACGTGTAAGACACGGGGGCAAGTCATTAATAAAGATGCAAAACAGAAGCTGGCCTAAGATCGACCCTTGAGGCACTCCACTTGTTATAGACATTTCTTGGGTGTATGTGCCATTTACAAGTACGCATTGTAGACGACCTGTAAGAAAGATCGTAAGAAAGCTATATTTGGGAAATGCTTAAGTTGTACGTTTTTTATTTTTTTTCACAAAAATATCGTGATAAACCAGATAAAAGCCTTGCGAAAATCAGAAAAACAGCACCTGACGTTGTTAAAAACTGAGAGCCAAAAATTTAGTTAAACGGGTAACCGCCGTTTTTCAAGAATTCCCCCATCGGAACCCGACTGAAAGAATGGAAAAACTGTTTTGTTTTTTAAAAAAATCTGTCAAATTTTTTTTGAAAGGGGTCTTTCAAGTGGCTTTTTGGGAAAAACAGGTCGAGATAGGGCGGTAATCGTTCAAAAGAGATAGTTTTTGTTTAAAAGGGGGTGGGAAAACCTTTTCTTTAATTCGGCTGGGAAAAAAATTATTTTGTATGCATAAATTATAAATAATGTAAGTGGGCTCCGCTATATAAGGGGAAAGGGGGAAAACTTTAGAAATTTGACACTAATACCATCACAACCTGTAGATTTTTTATTACCCCCTTTGAGATAGATATTCCTACTTCGAATACAGATAAGGGGGGGAAATTTAAAATGTGGTATTTTTAAAGGGTTTGATCACTGCAAAAGTTTAGTAACCTATTAGGAAAAATTATAGTGAGACCCATCGGTTTGATCGTCTGGTAAGAACTTGGGGACTACAGATAAAAAAGTGGGCTTTAAAGACGTCTGTTGTGAGTTCTATGGAAGATTATTGTTTGCAGGGCTGTGGCCCTTTTGCGAGTGTGTTGATAGCTCTCCACATGGATGAAAATTTCTTTTTTTTCGGCAAGGTCATTAAAATATTTTTTCTTGGCTTCCTTCACAGGGGAATTGACACGGTTCCGTTGTTCTTTATTCTACAAATTTCTTTGGGTTCCCACATTTTTCCCCCAGTAAAATGGCTTGCCTTTTTTATCAGTGTTTAGCCCCTGGTGGAAGGGTTTGGTGTTTCACCCCTTTTTTTGAGGGGGGCATGCTTATTAATAACATCAAGAAAAAAGTCAATCCAGTGTGACAGTCCACTTTTGGGGGCGCTAAAATTTTACACATTTTCAAAGGGGATTACATGCAAATCCATCAAAAAAGCTCTTTCATCAAACTGTTTGAAACATCGGTAAACAATTGATGGTGGGCATTCAGAACAGGCCCTTTACAGTTTTGACAGACAAGGTACAGCACACTGGAAAATGATCGCTTATTCCTGTGGCAGGCACTAGCATATTTGACACAATGCTAGTAACAATTGTGTAAATATGATCAATTAGCTTTGAAAATGGGGGTAAATTTCCCTTAGGTGACGTAATCATTTGATCTGGGGCCCAAAAAAGGATATTGTGGAAACCCATGTGGGTTACTTTTTTTTCATGTCAATATTAAAATCACCCAAAAGGACAAATTTAATTTTCAGCCCTGACCCTGTCCATCATTGTAACAAATTTATCATACCAGTCAAACGTTGAGGCTGGGTTTCTATAAATATAACCAACTAAAATACTGGACCTGCGCGTTTGTATTTCTAACCATACGCACGCTTTCAACTGCTTCAGACTCTAAGTTCTGCGGCTCCCTCCAAAAGCGCACCTAAGGGTTCAGCAGGTCCCTTTAAAACCGCGGCCTCGAAAGATGATTCATCATCTTCGAGGTGCTCACGTACTAAGGTGAGGGTGGATGGGGTCCTGGTGGACGTCGAGTGGTTTTCGCACCCCAGGCGCTCCGCTCCTTCCAGCAGGCCCCAGGTACCACCCAAGCCTGTACCTTCGGACAGACTGAAGAAGGCAGAGCAGAATCTGGTTCTTTCCAACCAGTTTTCTGCCGTTTCCGATGACTCGTCATCCATCTCGCCTGACTGAAGCAATGGAGCACTCCATTATCCAGTGGAACTTGCGAGGCTTCCATGCCAGCTTCGAGGAGCTCGCTCTGCTTTGGAAAAGGTATAAGCCGGCTGTGTTTGGATTGCAGGAAACATTTTTAACCAGTTCCAAGACTCCATCATTCTCTGGTTTTAATATCTCAGCCAAAAATTCACTAAATGATAGAGCTACCGGGGGAGTAGCTCTGCTCATAAAAAATCCTATCTGTTTAGTGAGGTTCATTTGAACACCCCTTTGCAGGCGGTGGCTGCGAGGGTGACATTGAACAAGGTCGTCACCTTCTGTAGTATTTATTTTCCTCCATCAGATCACGTCCTTCCAAGTTCAGTGTTCCTCTGAACTGACGGAGGAAGCAGTCATGTCTGCCGAGGATCCCGCCGGTCAATTTACTGACCTCTTTATTCAAGCAGCAGACAAAGCTATACCAAAAACACGCTTCTCGAAAAAACTTCCCAAAGTTCCATGGTTTAATGACAGTTGCAAAAAAGCAATTAAGGAAAGGAAGAAAGCTCAGCAAAAGTTTTTTCTAACCCAATTTCTTCAAAATTTAAACTTTTAAGAGCCAAGGCTCGTCATGTTGTCAAACAACAAAAAAGGAACTCGTGGAGGCATTTCTGTAATAAGTTAAACTCTAAAACGCAAACACAAAAGGTCTGGAAAGCTATTAGGAAAATAAAGGGTAAGGGTGGTTATAATTCTATTAATCATTTAAAAGTTAACGGTAATCTCATTACCGATAAAAAGGAAGTGGCAGAAGTATTAGCTAAAAATCTGTCAAAAAATTCTTCGACGGAAAATTATTCTGATGAATTTAAGAGGATTAAAATGTTAAAAGAAAAACGACGCCTGGACTTCTCTTCCAAAAATGAAGAGGAGTACAACCTACCTTTTTCAGTAACTGAATAGACGATTTCCGGAAATAACAGGCAAAGATAATTTGACAGTGTTTACTTACTCCGGGAGAATGAAGTCCCCTGAATGGAGGCGGCAGCTGAGAAGAGCCGATCTGCGACAGTTTTAGATCTTCAGGCATTGACCTATTATAATTTATACTAGACTACCAGCTGGGGGAACCTACTATCCGATCTGCATGTTACCCCACGAAACAGTGAGCGCTTGATCGGCATTTCTGATGCCTTTTCTGCCTTTGTTTACGGGTATCCGTCATCTTGCCCACGTGCTCACTGTACCCCCCAACAAAAGCGTGCCTACTCTGCGCTACACCCGCAGGCATGGACCTGTATATACAGGCCATGCTGTAGGCACTTACCGAGTGCAGTCCCCTGGATTTCCGAAGATCGTCTATTGAGGCAGTCGTTACAGAGAGCCAACGATTCAGCCACCGGCTTGGACCAGGTCCACTACCAACTTTTAACACACCTCCAAATTCTGCTCTATCCGTCCTTTTAAAAGTATATAACCACGTGTGGGAATCTGGCTGTTTTCCGCCATCGTGGCGTGATGCGGTAGTTATCCCCAATCCCAGTCCTGGTAAGGATCACTCGGATCCCGGTAATTTCAGACCTATAGCATTAACCACCTGTTTGTGTAAAACGATGGAGAAGATGATCAACGCTCGCCTCATGTGGTCCCTCGAGTCGCAGGGTCTTCTCTCCGAGAAGCAGTGCGGC
>JABMCL010003891.1:0-7500 GCA_018857735.1 Alviniconcha marisindica | reverse complement strand
ATTCATGTTTTAACCCGTGCTGATGTGTACATTATGTGTTAGCTGTTTGTTAAATTCATAACAGTCTCTATCTTGATTACACATTATATGTGTATATTATGTTTGTTCAGCGAGTTGAGCCGCAGGCTATGCAGCTGAGAAAGTTCCTTTGTTATCATCATTAACATTAATCTGTCGATCGCTGTTGCAGAATATACTCCCGATTTCTCTTTGACTACGATCGACCCTACATCAATGAGTACCGGAAACCAATCAGGACCCAGAAATCGCTGCGAAATCCAAAGGCATTCCATGACTTTGTGGTGGACGGACTGCGAAAGTACCGTGATTGTTTCCAACAGTTTTCCCTCAGATATTGCATCTACAACAGAACGCTTTGGGAAAACGTGAACGGGGTGGGTGCCTGTGATTTTAATGGTAGGCAATAAATAGTTGTTGTTTTTTCAATTGCAAGAAGACAAACACAACACTACACAACGCACACGCACGCAAGTGCGTTGTGTGTTGTTGTTCTTCTTCTTTTTTTAAAATAATGAGATGTGGTGTTTTTGTCTTTATTTTTGTTTTTGTTTATTTTTTAGATTGACGAGCCTTAGTAGTTAGCTCAATTGCCATGAGAGGGATGATTAAAGTATATTGACTTGACCTGACTTGAAACACGTCAATAGAAAATAATGCGCCTGGACATCTCTGTTTCCTGTGTCCACAGTTTCTCACATAATGCTATCGAAGCTATGTAAAAAATGTCAAACCTCAACGAAAGAGTTGACATAAGCATAGACGCAGAACAGGCAAACCGCAAACAGGTTCAAGCACACAATAGACTGTAGGCTGTTTTGGAACCAAAACGCTCGAGGATGAAGACTTTGAGGGCGAAAAGTTGTGAATACGAAAGTGGACACGTATTTAGTGGTTACATTTTTTTACTCAAAGTTATTACTGTTTTCTTCGAGCAGCTGAAAATCCAGGACAGCTTGTATGCTGTGCTGCTGGAGGATTGGTTGAGGGTGATACCACGTGACCAATTTCTGTTCCTGCGATTCGAGGACTACAAGAACGACATACAAAAAACTTTGGAGACTATCTTTGAATTTTTGGAGTTGGGTTAGTATTGTTTTGTTCTCCTTTACCAAGTTTCCTATTTTTACAAAAGGGATGCCTTGAAAATATTGCAGATTGATTAGCATCAGAAAATATTGCGTTCGAGGCATTACGAAAATGTGCGCTGTAGAAAGCAGACATGCATTCATAACTGGCGGTGGCAGTCAACGCTAAGACTGACACTGATATATATATATATATAAAGAAGAGGGAAAAAAGAAAAGGAGAAGACCAATCGTGACAACCGACGTCATGTGACTGCATTAAAAAATAGAATAAAATAAAAGCTTCGAAAGAACGCGTATTTTTTCCAACACGTTTTACTGCATGGTTTAAAATTAATGGCAAGCGGCATGTATATGGCTTCAGTACACACTATATTTATAATTAACTCTGGATAATGTTCCATTTTTGTATCGTATTTAGGACTACTCAACATCGGTTTGTTTATCTGTTGGTCAGATCCTGTAGAACAGGACAGTTAGGGAGAGTACACAGCGTCTGTCTGTATTGTCTGTTGGTCAGTTTTTGTAGACGAGGACAGACAGGGATAATATAGTCAACGCCCGTCCGTTTTGTCTGTTGGTCAGATCCTGTAGAGCAGGACAGAATGATGGGGAGAATACTCAACACCTGTCTGTTTTGTCTGTTGGTCATATACTGTAGACTAGGACAGATTAGTACATGGGCCAGGTATCGAAACCCTCCACCCCCACCCCTGGGGATTTTTGGAGACAATGATTTTTGGATAGCTCAGTGTGTGTCTTTTCAATATCTGCTTGTCTGCAAGATAACTTACTCTGTTTTTAGGGATTATCTGAGATGGTACATAGCAGCTTAATAGCATGTTTTAAAATGGGCGTGTCCCTTACAAATCCCAAACAACAGGCAGCTATACCATTGTTTGGACACGCAAAAATACTGCACATGCTGGTATCAATGGGTAGCATTGCTCTTGCGGCTGCTGTTGTCTTACCCAGGTATGGTGGCCTGAATTACACGTGTGGGATTAATGAAGTATTAAAAACGAAACAAATGGCACGTTGCATCATTTTGTACAATGCTCGTGTAAAAATATTGAACAAAAGTACTTCATTTACCACCATATGTATTATGGTGAGTAATAGAGTCACAGAGAATGTTTGTTTAAGACCTGCATTAATGGATCATGCCACGGAATAGAATATACTGAAGTTCAAAAGTTAAACAGCCTTTTACAAATATGCACATGTGTTCAAACCTCAATAAACTACTTCCACAAAACCGCTGCAGGTGCTGGCTTATTCACTGGTCTACCTCCATTTAACCTGAAATAAATTTCACAGTACTCTACACCCCATGGAAGATAGGCAAGAAACATGCCCGATGTATGTAAAACTTACAGTTTTGCCTTTGTTATGTCCGAATAAAACAGTTTAGGTTTAGGAGCCATTAAACTGATGCCACCGGCTGGCACCTCTGGTTTGGCTTAATTCAGTATGCAACTGCAGGACAGTTTCATGTATCAGCTTGCAGTCAGCAGGCTCTTTGCTATTATGCCAAGAATACAGACGAACAGCTAGGAAATGTCAAAGATATTAACAAAATGATTGTTCACCTGTCAATGATTTGACAAATCATTATTGACTTTCTGAAATTGTTATCTGACTTTGATAAAAAATATTTTTATTAAATGCATTACTCTCCTTATTTCTTACTGCTTATCAATATAACTTGAGTGTATTTTCCCCAGCCACAGGTACCAAAGCCGGTGCCATAGAAGGTTGCCAAACCTGAATGTCCCTTACTTTGAGTGACACTGAATGTCCAGCTTAGACATATATGTCAGCCTCAAACCTGAAGCCATCAAGATTTTCAAGCTCTGGGTATATTCTTGATAGTCATCTTCCTTTTGGGGCTGCTCCACCTGGATTTCAACCAGGTCTTGTGGCATGAAGAAACAGTCTGTCCAGTACACCTCCCACTTTTCCATTCACAATATGCAAGCCATGGTTATCTGCTCGAGGAATGGTTCTAGTTGCCTTAACTGCGGAATATCAAGAGTGCTTGAAAGTTGGCCCTTTCGATGTCCGTTATTAATGCATCTCTGCATGGTGGCATTGTGATTGTTCAACAAGGATGAAGTGTGTTGACACATTTTGTTGACATCTATCACTTACAGAGAAGATGCAGGGAATGTTCCAGTTTCATAATTTTTCCTTAACGTGGTAATCTCTTTATCTTTAAACGATTCTGCCCATAACATACGTGGTCTTGTTGAAAGCTTGCTCTTCAATGGTTTTAGTGTCTTTGATGGCTTCCTGGTGTCTGTCATCCTCTCGAGTGTAATCTCTCTGACAGGTGGCATGGTAATGTGCTTCTCGAGCAGGCAAGTCAGTATCTTGCACCTTCAAATGGATGTGCTGATCTTGTTTTCTTTTGGTTGCTTCTTTGACAGAATCCTCAGCTGTTTTTGTCATACAGTTGACTAACGTTTTCAACATGTTTCCTTGTACTCGAGTCTTCTCACGAAAAAAGACATCTGTCACTGGGAAACAGCTATCATTCTGGTTGCTGACGTATTTGCTGTTCTCGCTTTTTTGAGGATCTTACATCTGGCTCATGGTCTAGATAGGGAGAATATAGTCAACGCCTGTCTGTTTTGTCTGTTGGTCAGATCCTATAGACAGGAACAGATAAAGAGAGTACTCAGCGTCTGTCTGTATTGCCTGTTGGCCAGATCCTGCGTACCAGGATAGATAGGGAGACTATTCAACGCCTGTCTGTTTTGTCTGCTGTTCATATGCTGTGGATCAGGACAGATAGGGAGACTATTCAGCACCTGTCTGTAATGCCTGTTTGTCAGATGCTTGGATCAGGACAGATAGGGAGAATACTGAGCGCCCGTCTGTTTTGTCTGTTGGTCAGACCCTAAATACTAGGACAGATAGGGAGAACACTGAAAGTCTGTTTTGTCTGTTGGTCAGATCCCGTAGACCAGGGACAGATGAGGAGAATGCTCAATGCCTGTCTGTGTTGTCTGTTGGATAGATGCTGTGGACATGGAAAATATTCAACGCCCGTCTGTTTTGTGTATTGGTCAGATCCTGTATCCCAGGATCGATAGGGAGACTATTCAACTCCCGTCTGTTTTGTCTGTTGGTCGGATCATATATGCCAGGACAGATAGGGAGAATAGTCACCGCCTATCTGTTTTGTCTGTTAATCAGATCCTGTAGACCAGAATAGACAGGGAGAATATAATCAACGCCTGTCCGTTTTGTCTGTTGGTGAGGTCCTATATACCAGGACAGATAGGGAGACAATACATCGCCTGTCTGTTTTGTCTGTTGGTCAGATCCTGTATGCCAGCACAGATAGGGAGAATACTCAACGTTTTGTCTGTTGGTCAGATCCCGTGGACCAGAAACAGATGAGGATAATGTTGAAGACCTCCAAACAAAACGTGGGCCGTCACAACGCTGGACCCATGCTACCGGAAACGAAGAAGATTCTTCACGAGTTCTTCAGGCCCTTCATTAAGAGGCTGGCTGTCTTGCTTGGCGACTCCAAGTTCCTGTGGAACGATGTGTAAATCCAAAACTTTTATCAGCAACGATCTTTACGGTATCCATTTTGCTTACATTTGCTTATGTTTTGTGCGCGTAGATGTGTGGATGTTGGGTGTGGGTGTTGTTTTGGTGGTGCGGATGGGTGTATGCTTCTAACTATGCTCGTTGATGTATGTCAGTGTTGTTGTTTGCTTATGTTTGTATGCTTACCGCTTTCGAGACACTTTCTTTGTTGTAAAACATGGTGAATAAAGAATTTGATCTGAATCTGAATCTTATTGCGATGTATTGCGTGTGTTTTGCATAAATGATATTGGTATAAATTTGAAGTTGGCGTTTTTAGATATAGGTTGGGTCGTTGATGTTAGTTCGTCAAAGGTGCGATAGGAGCGGGGTTTTCTTTTTTAATATACGTCTTAATTTTTGCTTCTGGTTTCTTCTTCAATATTAGCCATGCATTCGTCAGATATTCTGCTGCCTGATCTCTCTTAGCAACTCCATACCTCTTTGAGTTGCTTCATCTCTACTCTCCTTCTTGCTCTCTTCGCTCAGCCTCGGATCTTCCGTGTTCTAGTGTAACCGAGTGCATCTGCACTTTTCATTATGTTTGTGTTGTTGTACTCTGTATGTTGCTCTGTCAGTGTTCTTTCCTGTGTGGAAGTCATTCGATCTTTTACGTATGTTTTACGTGTTGTTATGTTGGACGTCACTAAAAGATGGTGAGAGGCAGCTCGAGAGAAAGCGAGAGCCAATGTCAACTGCCTCTCTCAGATACCGTCGAAAAAGAAAAGAAATGAATAAAACAGGAATTTCTGGCTGTGGCTCGTTTGTTGTTGCTTATTTCCAACTTGCTACTTCCATCGGCCGTTTACACTAGGATGGGCCGAATACCCCGGGAAAGAGATCCTTTCAATACATCGGGCCTGTGATCTGGAACTCTCTTCCTCTCTCTGTTAGGCATTCGTCTTTACTCTCTTCTTCTGAGTGGAAACTGAAAACGCATCTCTTCTCTTCTGCGTAGATACCGATCTGTCGTTTTCTTCTCATAGTACCAATCCATCACCAGTTATGCATGCATTTGCAATGGTGTGTGTGTGTGTGTGTGTGTGTGTGTGTGTGTGTGTGTGTGTGTGTGTGTGTGTGGTGTGTGAGAGAGAGAGAGAGAGAGAGAGAGAGAGAGAGAGAGAGAGAGAGAGAGAGAGAACGAACGAACGAACGGTTTATTGAACTAGGCCATCTGCCCATGTCAAACAGGGGGGTGGGGGGACATTTTATGTGCATAAACAATCTTAGCATCAAAACATTCCAACAGACATTCTCTCCCTACACGCACGCACACACACGCACACACACGCACACACACACACACACGCGCGCGCGCGCGCGCGCACGCACGCACGCACGCACGCACACGCACACACGGATGTACCTATGCACGCACTCACGCAAACTCGAACACACTGGCACACGCGCGTACCCATACTCGCGCGCGCGCACACAATTAAAACATACACACGCGAGCGCCCTTGCAAGCACAAAACTTAGAGAAAAAAGTAAACAACAGTACAAGACATGTGACTCACAATACCCGATCAAGCTAGGATCGCGTTGCTCTTAGCTCGAAGGCCATGGAAATATAGACTGCAAGTGGAAAGGATAGCCTTGTATCTGCTAACAGGATTGCCACCTTAAAAGCAGAAGGGCGCTTATAAAACTTAGCAGGCAAATAAGTTTCTCTTAGCGTTTTATATTTTGGGCATACTAACAGAAAATGAATTTCTGATTCGCTGGTGTCGCAAAATGGACAGGTAAAAATGTCTGGTGTTCTTTCTGAATATCGCAGACGATGTGTTTTTAAAGGGGATACGCCTAGTCTGAATCTGACCAAATGCTTCCGTAAAACTGCTTTTGTAATAGTAAACAAATAATCTGCAAGAGAATGACTTGTTTTAAATGAGAAATAGAAGGCAAGACGGTCCTTTGAAGCTATGGCACTGTACCAATCTGGAAGACAGCAGTCAATTAATCGCTGTCTAAACTCGCACAAAAATCTTTACGTGTTACAGACTCCCTGGTTTTCCGAAATGAATCCGAATCCGTATCAATACAATGTAAAACAATCATAAGAAACCCAGTTATTCTTGTTCTTACAATGTAAGTCATAAAGCATTTTGTATGATTTGGAAGGTAGGCGATTGTCTGTTCGCTTCTAGATCATCTACTCCCGTTCGGTTTGTTTCGTCTTTTTTATTTAATGTTTGGACTTGGGACTCAACATCGTTCATATCGTATGCTAAAAGGCTACTGGACAACACCTCTCTGTTGATGGGGGTTGGGCTTAAGTCCGAGACCGGATATGTTGCAGGGGGTCAAATATTTGGTCGAGGGTTCCGAGTCAGGTGCGTGGGCGGACTCTCGCAGTGGTTATTCTCACTGTGGCTAGAGTGCAGCTGGTTACGGGCAGACTAAGACTGGTCGGGGCTGGAGTCTGGCTGACTGGGGCTGGATTCAGTCCGGGCCGAGCCAGCCCGATGCTCACCAGCGTGAGGTTGGCAGGAGGCTGGATCGGGCTGGTCAGTGTCGGCTTCCGACCAGCTCAAAGAGAGCTCGAGATGTCGAGGAGACGACTCTGACCGCTGAAGAGCAGTCTCGGGCTGTCGAAGGTCTGTCTCGGGCTGACGAGGGTCGGTCTCGGACTGCCGAGGGTCGGTCTCGGACTGACGAGGGTCGGTCTCGGGCTGACGAGGGTCGGTCTCGGACTGCCGAGGGTCGGTCTCGGGCTGACGAGGGTCGGTCTCGGACTGACGAGGTCGGTCTCGGGCTGTGGAGGGTCGGTCTCGGGCTGTGG
>JABMCL010001652.1:0-31582 GCA_018857735.1 Alviniconcha marisindica | reverse complement strand
TGTGTTTTGGTGGGTGGGTTCATTTTTTAAAAATGAAAAGGGGTAACTATGTTTTTAGTTTTCCCCCAACTGTGGAAGTGTAGTAACAACGTCACGTATTATTTGGTTTTCCTAGAGACGTATGCGTTGTTGATAGCCCAGTGCCTGCTCATCGCACGTCCTAGCCTAATGCAATAATAAAAACTCTTAAACGTAAGGGGTTTTGGTTTTATCGTGTGTGTGTGTGTTTGGTGTGGGTGTGTGTGTGTGTGTGTGTGTGTGGGGTTGGTGTGTGTGTGTGTGTGTGTGTGTGTGTGTGTGTGTGTGCGTGCTGCGTGTGTGTGTGCGTGCGTGACTGACAGAACGTTAAAATTGATCTCTAGCACTTAGTCACAGGAGGGCATCAAGAGGAACAGATAGATTAACTCCAGGGCAGCCACGAGGATCATATATAGTGAAAAACAGTTATAATAACACCAAACACAACACCAAAGGCATTTTAAAGATGTCTTTAGCATCAACATATCAGCATTTTTCTTCACTGAAAATGTATCAAAACTCACAGTATATTATATATTTCCTTTTTGGAGAAACTGGAGCTGTAGTTTGACCGGACGGAATATAAAGAAACTTTCAACTGTAAGTTGTGGTAAATTATTAGAAGTAAAAGAATGTTGCAGTGTGAGGTAGAAAGGTTTCATTTTGAAATAATTACGTAGTTTTAATTAACAGAGACATTTGAATATGATGTTATTGAGATTATGAAGCAAAAATGCGAACGGATATAATGCTTTGGACGGAGAAAAAAGTTTCCCGGCAACCCAAGATGATGAGCCTCACCTTTTTCTGGTCTTTATGACCTTTCGCACAGGGGCTGGTGAAACAGCAATCTGGGAAGCGTGCGCAGCCAGTCCACAACGGAGCAACCGCATCAAGTGAATATCGACTTGACGAGCAAGACGGTCTGGGGCCGTGTGTCAGAGTTATAGTACAGAATCTCCATGTCCATTCATTGTTTCACCACTACATTTTCAGGCCCCATCTCGCGACTCTCAAAATCGATCAGACTCAGACCATGGAACAAAAAAACTGAAGGCCGTGTATTTGTCTGAAAGTACTGACTGGGTCATGGCCTTTCGGTCAATGTTGGGTTCCTTTGTGTGCGTTTATTTCGGTGCCAATACTGACAAGACTGAAAATGTGGCATCACCTAATTTTGTACCACTAATGACCACAGTAACATCTCAGAAGGATTCGTAAGGGTTAGGACTGTTGCGTTAAAAACAAAGGATGTTGCAAGTGACTTCCTGAGCTGGATCTGGATATTTCCTCCTTCTTTTCTTCTTCTTCTTCTTCTTTCCCGTTTTTCATTTTTTTTTAAACGTTTTTGGGGGCATTAATGGGTTTTTGTGGTAAAAAAAATATTGGTTTGTTTTTTTGGGTTTTTTTGGGTTTTTGTTGTTGTTTTTTGGGGGGGTTGGGGGTTGGGGGGTGGGGGTATTGTTGTGTATGTTTAATTAAAGAGGTGTAATAGCAAAGTGCAAACGCAATATCACTCCGAATCCTTATAGAAAGATTTATTTTAGACTGTCGTGCAGTACTAGTATCACATCTTTAAATTTTTTTTTAAACATAATTTTTTTTTTTTTTTAATTTGCGTTTGTAAAGAATACCAAGTTTTGTTTGTTTGTTTTTAATTTATTTTTTTTTAAAATTTTTTGGTTTTGTGTGTGTGTGTGTGTGTGTTTTGTGTGTGGGTGTGTGTGTTGTGTGTGTGGGGTGTGTGGTGTGGCGGGTGTGGTTTTGTGTGGGGTGTGTGGTGTGTGTGTGTGGGGTGGTGTGTGTGTGTTGGGTGGTTTTTGGGTTTTTGTTTTGTTTTTGTTTTGATTTTTGGTTGGGGGGTTTTTTGGGTTTTTTTTTTCCCTCTTTTTTCTTATGCATCCCAGGAATTAATTAAAGGTGGTTTTAAAAGAATGTCTTTAAATCTAATGGTGGATGCAAATCAAAATAGTTGATCCAATATAAAGTCGCAACTCTGTGCTAGTTCTTTCCTTGAATGTTACCCAGTCCATGTTTGTGAACTCTTCTATTTTTCCGAACTCTTGACTATCTACAAGAGAATTTCATCCAAAAACCTTCCGCATACCATTCACAAAAACAAAACAAAAACTTTGGACAATGAACATTTTTTTCACGGCCCCAACACAGTGGAACTCGATCATTATCGTATGATGTTCGTCACTCAGCATCAACATCTTTCAAGCAAAGCGTTAAAAATTCATCTCTTCAAATCTGCATGTAATGAATAACCCCCCATCCCCCCCCCATCTGTGCGGGGCGTGCGTGCGCGCGCGCGCGCGTGTGTGTGTTGTGTGTGGTTGTGTGGTTTTGGGGTGTGTGTGTGGGGTGTGTGTTGTGTGTGGGTGTGTGTGTTGTGAAAACCTGCTGTCCCTTTTTTGGGGTTTTCAGTATATTACTGTATTATATTTGGGGCTCCGATCAGAATTGGCAAATTTAACCCATTTTTTGACAAATTTGGGGTTTTTTACTGGAAAATTTCTGTATATAAATTTTTGCGTGGTTGGCGGGCATTGGGGCCCCCAAAACCTTTTTTTATTTTGTCCATTGTATGTGGGTTTTAATTTTTACTTCTTTTTGACCCATTTGCCCTAGATTTGGTAGGGGAATGGCCCCTTATTTATTTATTATTATTATTATTATTTTTTGTGAAATCGTTTTTGTGGTAAAATGGTATCGAGTGCTTTTTTTCACGAGTTAGAATTGGGCTCAATGCGTTCCTAGTGAACATCAAGTGTGCTCACTATGTGTGTTTAATAATGATATTTCTTCAGAAGTAAAAATACAGTTTTTCGCTAAATGTTTTATTTAATTCGAATGTCAAAAGTTTATAAATAAAAAGATTTGCGAAGCCCTTCTCTCTCTCCCTTCTCCTCCCCCTTTTTTTCCCTCTCCCCTCTCTCTTTTTTTTCATGAAACAAGAGTAATAAAATAAGGGAAATTTGTAAAAAGAAGGGGACTGTAAATTTTGTAGTAGTTCAAAACAAAAGAGGGGCGGAACCGTGATTGCGTTGTAACAATGCAAACAATTTTGAACTTTTTCGTTTAAAAATTAACCTTTTTCTGTGGGCAGGTGCGCATTTTGATGGCATGGTGCTCTGAGAATAAGGGGTGTACAGTATTTTGGCTTTCTGCATCAGTTGAATAACGGGCTAGGAGTGCCCTGAGAGGAGAATTGCAATAGTCTCATCTAGAAAATATACAAAAAGTTACCAATTGTTTTGCTGCATCTTCTGTGATGTACCTGCGGATGGAAATGATGCGTTTTAGTTCAAATCAAAAGAGGTCTCCAGTACATAAGTGTGAACTTTTTCATAAAATTTAATATGGAAAGTTATTGTTCCAATATAAACCGACCATTGAATCTAAAAGGCTATGGTAAATCTGACCAGGGAGCAAATGGTATTACTTGATATTTTTTAACAGCCTTTTCAGTTGCTAAAATTTCCCAAATTTCTACCAGCATTCTTCAATTTTTTTAATAATAATCATAATCTTTAATGTTATCTAAATACAAGAACAAGGGATTTGGGGACGGGGGCAAAATTTTGCGGAGAGATGAACCTAATCGCATCACGCACACACATACAGGCACCCGTACACACACACACACCAACACACCACACACCCACACACACACAACACACAACACCACACACCAACGCATAGTTGTATTTGGTTCCTCGTTTATGCCCCATGACGTTTAATATTACCCCTGGTTTAAAACGGGCAAAGTAGCTTCTGGTTAACCAGTCGCGGCAAGCTTGAGTGACATGCCATTTCACCCAAATCAGAGGCCATGATTCACCGAAAATGCAGTCTCGCGGAGAACGAACTGGGTCAAAGTTTTCCTTCGACAAGCGCGCCTGTGTCGAAGTACTCCATGACTGTAAAAGCAGGTAAAAAAAAAAGCGCCTCTGTAAGTCGGATTTACGGTACTCAGAGCGACAGCCTGTGGAGAAAGGTTCATTCCTTCCCCCAAACGTCGTCACAACAAGGGAAAATGCTTTAGATGATTGACAATGATAGCTTATAGCGCTATTCCCGCTCTCTTGAGCAGAGTCACTGCGCTCGCAGGTGGTTCTACATGAATGACTAGCTTTTTATAGCGCGTTTTTTTTTTTTTTTTTTTTTTTAAATATCCACCGAAAGGTTTTATTACGGCGGGCCCATGGCTGGTGCCACATGAAACGCAGCCTCTCGGCGCAAGGTCTGTGACCCTAAACCATGCACCATGTCACAAATTAACAATAGAAAGGGGTATGCTGTTTAGCTGTAACCTGCCCCCCGCCCTTTTGGCAAAATGACGGGACCCTTTTACGTGCTACTGGGAAAACACGGGGGTGGAACGGATATCGAAAAAAAGAGCGAAGAAATTTTACCCTGGAGAAGAAAAAATTCTCCCGCCGTCCTCAGGGATTGAAACCCGGGCCTTTCAATCACGACCCGGGGCTTAACCACTGAGCTACCCCGCACGGGAATAAATAAAGCGTTGGGTTGCCCAGAGGCTGAACGTAAACAGGGGGGATTACAACTACCATCGCACATTTGCACGAAGGCCAGTGCTTTGATCTGTCTGTACTTTTTGCTAGTGTGTGCATGTTGTAGTTTCTTGCAGTAAGGTGAGTGTGTGAAGATGCATTGTACAGAAATAAAGTTCCTGAACACTAATGACTGCAGTAGGTGTGGGGTCTTGTTAGTGGTAGATATATCATGACAGAGCGCACTGCACTAGTATACAAATCTAAAGTGGAAAAGGAGCAAAACACAACAAGAGGCTAATTCCATATGTGTGTGTGTGTGTGTGTGTGTGTGTGTGTAGTGTCTGGTGTGTGTGACGTTAATTCATTATTGAAAAAACTTTTTTTTTTTAAAGGGGAAAAAAAAGTGTGTGTGTGGGTGGTGGTGGGGTGTGTACGGTGTGTGACAGTCTAATTCATTTTTGTGAAAAAGACTTTAAATAAAAAAGGAGGGAAAAAAAGTGTGTGTGTGTGTGCGGGTGGCGTGCGTGCGTGGGCGTGTGAGTGCGGCGTGTATGTGTCGTGTGTGTGTGTGTTTGTGTGTGTGTGTGTGTTGGGTTTACGAAAAACCACTTATGTAAAAGACTTTTTTTTTAAAAAAAAGAAAAAGTTTTTGTGTGTGTGTGTGTGTTGTGTTTTGTGTGTGTGTGTGGGTGTGGTTGTGTGTTTTGTGTTTTTTTACGAGGGTACAGATAAGCAGTTGCTTTTTTTTTTCCAGCCCTCGCCCAAACAAGGTAACTTAGATCTAATTATACATGTTTAATTTTTTTTTTAAGCACAAATAACCATGGGAAAAATGAAGTTCGGACGTCAAACATGATATCAGACAGGCAGGAATGAAGATGAATACATGGGGCTATGAAATCATCAGTAGCAAACTTTTGGTGGGTAAATGCGTAATAAATGGGTTTACACAATATGGTAAAAGGGTTAAGGGGGGGTTAAAAACCCCAAAATATAATACCAAAAAAATCAGCCCCTAATGAATTTTTGACAGGGTAAAGTGATTTAAAATTTTCAGGGCTTGGGGTTTTTCTAAGAGGAGGGATGATTTCCCAAAGAACATACCGGAATTACTAGGCTAGATTTGGAAAAGGTCAATCCTACGGATTGGTATTTTGGGAGTTTTCCAGAATGTCGTGATTGGTTTAGGGAAAATTTAGCCGTAAGAGGGGGTGGAACTTTTGCGGACATAATTTTGTGTAAAAACTCCCTTGTTGTAGTTAAGTTTTTCTTTGGGGGGAAAGAATAATGGGAAAGTTATAGTCTGAAATCGCTAGAGTTGTGATTTTTAGGAGAATTGCACTTGTGAACACACACGTCGACCGTATTTCAATAATGGTTTAAAAATTTTGGGCATGAAAAAATTTTTTTTGGGAATGAAGATTAAAAAAAGTGTTAAATTTTTGGGATATTTAAATTTAAATTTTTTTCCTGGAAATACTTTTACATAAAGCAATCACAGACGGCCCAAAGGAAAGATTCAGCAATGGTCAAAACCTAAAACTTTGCGGTTTTCGACTTATTAACAGTTTGGTTTCCGATAAAAATAGGTGGGCATTTCAAAGGAAAATTTTGGTCTCTTTGGCCGGTTTTTAAAGCATAAATTTGTTTTTAAATCAGGATGGAGAGATATATGAGTAAGCTCTGCCCATTTTAACAAACTGTTGACACTCTCCTACAGTGATTCCGATAGCTTTCTGAGATTAGAGTTACTGCTGTGGACTGTGTCATTAAAATTTCCAAAAAGCTTTAGAAAAATCACTATGTAAAGGAAAAGAATAATGGCCCAAAGGAACAGAACCTTGGGGAACTCCAATTTGAGAATCGACATCGGATGTGGATGCATTCACATGCACGGTTTGCTTTCTTTGGGTAAGAAAATGACGCAAGTAGAGTAAGTGTCCCCGGAGATAATCCATACACTGCCAGTTTTCGAAGGATATCATGGTGTATTACATCAAAGGCTTTAGCAAAGTCCACAAAAAGAACACCACAAAATTTGTTATCATTTATACTGGAAAGCCATTGGTCAACACGACTTGCTGCAGTGTGACATGACTGATTTTCTCTGAACCCTGACTGGTTAGGGTAAAGCAGGTTGTTTTTGTTCAAATGTGCAAAAATATGTTTATGTGTTTCTCAAATGGCTTTGAGACAGCTGACAAGACAGAAGTTGGCCTATAGTTTGACGCATGTGAACTCTTTCCAAACTTAAAAAGAGGAATGACTCTGGCCTGCTTGAAAGCAGCCGGAACGTAACAGTTCTGTATACAAAGATTGTAAACATACGTTAGGGTATCACTGATTACAGGTGCAAAAAGCTTTAGTATTTTTCCATCCAATCCACGAGTTCCAGTTTGCTTTAAATGTACGAGTGCATTGTAAACCTCGGTTATTGTCATGGGTGGAATAGGAGGGGCAGACTGTATGTGTTTAATGTCACAGAACTCTTTTAGCGCACACAAGTCTGTTCTATTCTGTTGACAGTTATAACTTTTTAGTCCATGGGCCAGGTTTTTTACCCCAAACCCCCCCCCCCCCCCTTTCCCCCACCCCCCCCCCCCCCCCGGGGGGATTTTTGGAGACAATGATTTTTGGATAGCTCAGTTGTGTCTTTTCAATATTTGCTTGTCTGCAAGATGAACTACTCTGCTTTTAGGGATTATCTGGGATGGTACAACCCAGTTTAACGAGTTTTAAAATGGGGGTCCCCTACAAATCCCAAACAACAGGAAACCATACCATTTTTCGGACACACAAAAATACTGCACATGCTGGTATCAATGGGTAGATTTGCTCTTGGGGGTTTTTTTTGTTGTCTTACCCAGGTATGGTGGCCTGAATTACGCGTGTGGGATTAATGAAGATTAAAAAAGGAAAAAATGTCACGTTGCATAATTTTGTACAATGCTCGTGTAAAAATATTGAACAAAAGTGCTTCATTTACCACCAAATGTATCATGGGGACTAAGAGGGTCACAGAAAATGTTTGATTAACACCTCCTTAATGGATGACTCACGGAATAGAATATACTCAAGTTCAAAAGTTAAGCAACCTTTTACAAAAATGTACATATGTTCAAACCTCTAAAAAACCTACTTCCACAAAACCGCTGCAGGTGCTGGCTTATTCACTGGTCTACCTCCATTTAACCTGAAATCAGTTTCACAGTACTCTATACCCCATGGGAGATAGGCAAGAAACATGCCCGATGTATCTAAAACTTACCAGTTTTGCCTTTGTTATGTCTCGGTAAAACAGTTTAGGTTTAGGATCCTGATGCCACCGGATCGCATCTCTGGTTAGGCTTAATTCAGCATGCAACTGCGGGACAGTTTCAGTATCAGCTTGCAGTCAGCAGGTCTTTCCCAATTATCCAAAATACAGACGAAAGCTAGGAAATGAAAAAGGGATTTTCAAAAAAAGTGATTTTCCCCCGGTCAATGTTTTAAAAAATTATTTTTGACTTTCTGAAATTGTTTTTCTGACAGGCCCAAAGCCCGGTGCCTTTAGAAGGTTCCCAAAACCCGAATGCCCCTTACTTTGAGTGACAATAAATGCATGTCCAGTTTAGACATATATGTCAGCCCCCAAACCCTGAAGCCATAAAGATTCTCAAGCTCTGTGTATTTTTGATGGGCTTTTTCCTTTTTGGGGGCTGCTCCACCGGTTTTAAACCAGGTCTTGCGGCATGAAGAAACAGTCTGCCCGGGTTTACCTCCCATTTTTCCCATTCACAGTATGCAAGCTATGGCCATCTGCTCGGGAAGGTTTTATTTGGGCCTTAACTGGGGAAATATAAAGAGTGTGAAAGCGGGCCCCTTTTCGATGTGCTTTATCAATAGATCTTGCATGGGGCTTTTATGACTGTTCAAAAAGGGTTAAGGGTTTAAACCCCTTTTTGTTGACATCTACCATTAAAACCCTCTACAGAGAAGAGGGTTGGAAGTTCCAGTTTCAAATTTTTCCTTAAACCCCGGTAACCCTTTTTAAACTCTCCTTAAATTTAAACCTAAACCAAATTTGGTTTTTAAAAAAATTTTATAGGTCTTTTTGGAAGCTTGCTCTTCAAGGGTTTTTAGTTTCTTTGAGGGTTTCCTGGTTTTCTTTAAATTTCCCCCGAGTGAAATTCCCCCGACAGGGGGCAGGTTTAATGTGTTTCTCGAGCAAAAAAGCCCGTATTTTGCCCCTTCAAAAGGATTGTGATCTTTTTTTCTTTTGGTTGCTTTTTTTGCAGAATCCTCAGCTGTTTTTGCCATCCCTTTGATAATTTTTTAAAACATGTTTTTTCCCTTGTATTCAAGTTTTTTAACAAAAAAGACATCGCCCACTGGGCAACAGTTTAGCATTGTGGTTGCGGGCGGATTTGCTGTTCTCGTTTTTTGGAGCATTTTACATCACTCCCTTCTGATGGGTTCTTTTGTTTCAAAATTTCGGCAGCATTCTTTAAAATTTAGCACAATTTGTGATTCCCATGCAGATTCGATATTTTAACTAAATATTTGGGGGATCATAAAAAGACTGGACCTTTGCACTTTTTAAAGGGTTTTTTATTTCTTGGTTTGTTGCCTTGTCAACCCCACAACGCCTTTTCCACAAATCACAATAAACAGTTTTTTACGAGTAAAAAGCTGGCTTTTTTTCTACCAGAACACAATCATTGCAAACACCCCAAAGCCAAAAACAGTCAATAATTAGCACATATCACTATTTACAACTGAAAAAGATATTTCCGGACAGATTCCCTGAAACGCTTTCAGAAAAAAAATTTAAAGAACAATTGATCAGATCCCCAAGTATGTCTTTAAAACACCTTTTTTAGGAAAAATGTTTTTGGGGCCTAATTATATTCTGCAGGCATTTAACACGAGAACCCGTTAAAACCCCAATGACTATGAGCAATGGACCTATTTTTTTTGCAGGGGTAACGCCCCGGGGAAATTTGCTTCAGCCAAGATAACGCAACTGAAAAGTAAGGAGAGGAGGGGGAAGAAATGAAGGGAATGGACCGGGGAACGGAAAATTTGGACAAGGAAAAATTTTGGCACCGACTAAGCATACTTGGCTTTTATTCTGACCTACTCCGTGCTTTTAAGGGAAAACATTGGTCAGCTCGGGTTTTTTTTCAGGGGGGAAACCTTTAAAATTTCGCGTCCCCAGGCCCCTAACAAGGACGCATTTAAAACAAAGAGAAAAAGGGAAAACGCCCCCCCAAAAATTAAGTGTTCAAGCAATAAAATATATATGGAAAGGCCCCAATTTTGGGCCTTAAAAAATGAGTTGTAAGAAAAAAAGGCATGCAATTTGGAATTTTATATAGTGCATTTATTAAAAACCAGCACCCCAGACCCCAAACAGCAACAGTCCCTTGCAGACAACCTGAAATGTTTTTACTTTGATGGTCAAGGTACCCCGAAATTACCATGGGGTAAAATCCCCCGGGGGGGGGGGGGGGGGGGGGGGGGGGGCGGGGGGGGGGGGGGGGGGAAGGGGCGGAAGGCTGGCCAAAGGTTATTTTCCGGGAATTTTTCGAAAAATGAATATTTACCCATTTGGGGGGAAATGTGAAAAAATTTGCTGCAGCATTTTTGTTTTTCAGTTTTTTAAGTTTCCCTATAGATTTAGAAATTTTGATTTGAAAATGGGTTTGGTCTAAAAAAAAAATTCTTTTTTGATGCACGAAAGAGGGATGTAACCCTTTTTTCCCTTTTTTTTTTAATTTATCGTGTTGTCCGTTTTTTTAAAAGATGTTTTACGATAGTAGATGGGTCTTGGGAAATTTGGGTTTTGAGCCGTTTCGGTTTTGCAGTAAGGCCTTTCTCGTATAGTTTTAAAGGGGGCATGCTTGTGACAAAGGCCTCATGCCAATGCTGGAGAGCGGCCCCTCTGGCCCCACTGAAATTTTAACATCCGAAAAAGGTAGAATTTGACAGATCCAGAAGAAAGGGGTCATCATCAAATTTGGAAAAAAAAGATAGGTTATTGTCTTATGGCAAGATTTGGGGATTTTTACCCCCTTTTTCAACCATGGGAGACAACTGGGAAATGATCACTGCAACCAAAGACAGGAACACACGTTTTTAGGGCCCGGTTTTAGGGCCCCCGGGGGTTTTTAAAAATCCCTTGACTTTTGCCCGGGATCGCCCTTTAAATCCCTTGGGGTTTTTTCTTCCCGGGGCGTACTTTCTTCACAAAGGAAAAGGGGGGTGACAGCGAATTTGCGTTTTTACAAAGGCCCCAAAAAAAAAAAATTTAAAAAACATTTTTCCCCCTAGCAGAATTTGTTGGCCCAAAAAAAATAAATTGTTTTCGGCTTTTTAAAGCCCCATTTTTTTTTTTATTTTTTTTTTTTTCTCCCCCGAACTCGCGATCTTCTGGTCAGCCAGGGGAAAAAGACAAAAAAGAAGTTTTTTTCCCCCCCTCCACCCCTTTCCCCCGGTAAAATTTTTTCAACCCGCAAATGGTGGCATTTTATTGATTCGCAATTTAAAGGGTTTAACTTCCATTGTTATACACAGCGTGAAACAAAGCCTACTCAGAAATAGGCCCGGAAGTGACGCTGCGACCTTCTCGCGACTTCCCTTTCGCGAAAGATAAAAAGGACATTTCCCCGTGCTAACCAAACTTCAATGAACCGCCCAATAACATTAGACTTGTTAGAAAATAAAGTGGTCAATAAGCGTTTTGGAAGTAGCGGTAACCCTTGTAGATGTTGAAATGAGTTGATAAGGATGATAATTTTCAAGCGTTTGAAGTCATGATTTATTCGGTTTGAGTAAGTCAGTATCAGAGTCTCCAAGTAGGATTATTTCTTTGGACTCTAGACATACAGCATCCATCATAGAGATGAAGCTATCCGTCAGTCAACACGTTCTGCTGGATTTCTGTAGACGAAACCAAGTAGAAGTGGTGACGCCCTTTTTAAGTTTCATTCAATCCACACGGATTCAGCGGCATGCTGTTCTAAATGATGAAGACGTTTAAAAGTAAGGGAGTCGTAAATATATATTATCAAGCCCGTTTCCTTGTGTTCTTTTGGGTCCATGCGTACAATGTTATATCCTGGCATGGAGATATCAGAATCGGAAATATGACTGGACAGGCTTGATTCAGACAGACCAAGTATATGGAGGTTCTTGCCAGAGTTGAACAAAACAGACGCTATATTTGTTAATTTGTTAATTGCATGGTTAATGTTGAGGTGAGCACATCTGAGCCCATCTCTGGTCGGCCATGAGTCATTAGAAGCAGACATTTTGCAATACCTCACAATAAAATTAGGAAAACGTTTAGATCAAGAAAATAATTTATACAAAAAATAAGAAAAGCCGGCAAGTATGTACACGCGTACACTGATCGACTATAAAGTAAGCAAAGCAAAGCAAAACACAAAGCAAACGACATCCGAGGACATGAAGCCCCACATCA
Organism: Alviniconcha marisindica; assembly: GCA_018857735.1. NCBI lineage: Eukaryota > Metazoa > Mollusca > Gastropoda > Provannidae > Alviniconcha > Alviniconcha marisindica. Next base: position 19,573 of record JABMCL010001652.1, on the reverse strand, counting down.
TCATCATCAAAACACAACAACAAACAATCGGTATATATCAAAACGCAAGAAATGGCTTCACCAGTAAAGCAGAGCTAATCACTTATCAGTAAATGATTGCCAATCACTATCGACAAATAATCGGCACAAAACAAAGAATAATGAAGACCGGCAAACCTAACTTCATTCTCCTTTCCAAACCACACACACACACACACACACACCCCACAACCCCAAAACCCCACACACACACACACACACACATTGCGCACATGCGCGTTTAGAATTGTACAGCGATGTGGTGTTGCATCTGGCAGGCTCTGACATAAGTCATGTAGGCCTGCATCACAGCTAGGTGGAGTGGCGGAGGGCCACGACGGTACAGGCCTATCGGTTCATGGCAGTGGTCAGGCTCAGGACGGTAGTCGAGCTCAGGACAGTGGGCAGGCTCTTGACGGTAGACATGTTCGTGACGGTAGACAGGCTCAGGGCGGTAGACAGGATCAGGACGGTAGACAGGCTCTGGACGGTAGACAGGCTCAGGGCGGTAGACACGCTCAGGATGTACAGCTCTGCCATGGTCTGTCGCCTGGCGATACGCTGGCTGGCAATATGCATCAAAACGCCGTTGATCCACTGTCTGGGACACGGGCACTTGTGGGGCAGCGTGAGGGATCTGATGAAGTGGGCCGGTTGTCAGCGTGTGGTTGGAAAAGGGGGAAAGGGTTTTTGCTGGGGGCCCAACGGAAAAAGTGCCATTTTCTGCAGGTTTTCGGGGGGGTGTTAAAAGGGGCACATTATCTCTGTGCGTGCGATAGGACAGGTGGGAAGCGGGCCGTCTTTGGTTGAGTTACCCACGTGGCTGCCTGGGGGGAAACAACGCCTCTGCCAGCCGAGCCGTGCCCTTGGGACTGGGGTGGATCCTGTCTTTGAACAACGCTAGACGAGGAGCACTATTTTCTGTGATGAACTTAGGAGTGTTGTTTATGAACAGCACTTTGAACGGTGACAGGCAGCAGCGAGGTTGGAGTTGGAAGGTGAAATGATGTCATTAAGGGGACATCTTCCTCTTGCGGGTAGAATGGAGGAAGCACGAAGAGTATCATTGGCGGGAGCTGCCACAAGTATCATTTTTGTCGCGACACTTGTTTGTCGCAACAAAACACGTCTTTTGTCGCAACAAAAGTATGCTTGTCGCTACAAAATTATGTTTGTCGGCCCCACTTTTGTCGCGACAAAATTAGGACTACAATAATGTGTTGTGTGACGTGTAGTGACGAAAAAGGCATATCCAGTCAGGATTGTCGTATTATAAAGTGCGCACATGCGCATAGCTTTGGCAAGAACAAGATACGCGGACGAAAGTGACTGAATTGGCAAGCGGACGTTTACTAGATGTCCGAAACATTAATGGCCATGGTGGCCCAGCTGAAAACTACGAGGGTACATGTATGAGATAATATCTAAGGAGGCAGTCGGAAATTCCTGGGACATTTTAAATGCCATTTTGGGTCACAAATATCATTCAAGTCAATCAAACGGCTTCATATCTAATGAATGAAGCCCAAATTTGCAACGAAAGTGAGTTTTATTACAGTCTGTAAATGGGGAGTTGTCAGTACACTATCAGTTTTTTTGCCGACATCAGCACTGAGGAAGCCTGCACGATGTTACTCGGAAACTAGGTCTAGATCTAACGTCAATGGCGCATAAACATACTGAAAGACACAAATGTGATAAAATCACTTTTCTGTCAAGCCTCATGACTTTTCACCATTCAATAAATTCTGCATTATATGTTGTTATTATGTTTGTTTTGGTCTGCTTATGCAGATTTCTCTGGCAAAATATTCTGCTTACTTACATGAGTACAAGTTAGTTGCACTTTGATCTATCCCTTAGATCTATTTCAGGGTGATTTTGAATTTCAAGTCATTTCTTAACAGTTACCATCTCTAAATCTGAACAAATTCAGTGAATATTGATTAATTAACAGACACACACGCTGCTGAAGTGCAGTAAAGGGTGTAGTGTTTTTTTTTTTCACACTGCCCTCCCGATGTCAAATGTCTTGAGGACATATCGCTTCACGCTGACACCAACACAGAGGTGTATTATCAGTTTATACGAGAAATTATCAACACCTCAAAACTTCCAAATTTGAAGCAATCTTTCGGTGAAATGCTGGAGAAGAATTGTCGCTGCTATCCACAATCCGATGGAGTGATGGAAAAAGCAACGGCTTCGCTATTCCTGTTTCTGTATCCCATCACTCCCCGCAGTGATCTGCTTCTCAATGGTAAGCCGAATCGCTACCGACGATGCAGCGAGGCTACCGATGACTTTTTACATTTCTTCTTAATCAAGAACACGGTGTAAATAATGAACGCTCGCAGTCGATTCAGTCAGTCCGCCATTCCAAACGGACACACCGCATGTGGCAGCCCCCAAAAAGACCGTAATAGCGAGGAAAAGAAAGAAAAAAAGAAAAAAAAACCGTTAACGCGCCATAGCGCGCAGCTGGCAGTTCAGTATATAGGTCCATGCCCATGCCTGAAGGTCTGATACTGTCACAGACCAGAGCTTTTCGACTGCCTCCTCCATTCTGAAATCAAGTCCGTGTCTCAAATGGTATCCTACCCAGGGGGACTTCGCTCTTCCGGATTATCTCCCCTGTTATTTCCGGAAATCGTCTATTGTATACTAAGAAATCCTGTTGTTTCTGTATCCTACTGTCACCACAGTAATCATAAATTGGGACAAGATCGACAGGCCATGTTGAGCATCACATCACTCTACTCCTCAGTTCAACTTTGTCTGCGATTGTGTTGTATGTTTGGAATGTAGAAAAAGTAATGCTCAAGGCTCAAGTATTTCACATTAGTTTTAGATCCTCCGGAAGAACGGTGCGTTTTGTTAACGGACTAACCACTTCGGCTAAAGCTTCGGTGGTCAATATGCAAACAAAACGTGCCATTCCTCCCTCAGATCCACAAATAATCAGGTTACATAACTGAGCCTTGTTCATCTTCAAAGTGTACGCCCCGAAACCTCTAAACTGCGGTTCACGGTCGTAAACGTAAGCATTTCGACTGGCATTCAATATTATTACCCCACCTGCAATGTATCAAAAGCGACAGAAAGGACGGCTCTGGGATGGAGTTCTTGTTGCTAACCAAATGTGACCCTGTTTCCCATAAGTACACCACAACTCGGCAGCTGAAGCCGTATTACTGTCGATTCAGACCAAGGAAAATGTGTACCTCTTGTTGTTGGCTCCAGATAGGCTACCCCGCCCCCAATCTACCCCCCCCCCCCCCCACACACACACACATCTCTCTCTCTCGCACACGCATACACACACACGCGCGCGCGCGCACGCACGCACGCACACACTGCGCGCGCGCCCGATACGATTAAAGACCAGCTGAACTTAAATCCTGTATGCACGGATGCAAACACAGCAACATGACCAAGGGAAATTATGTGCACTTGTACATATCATGACAGGTTAACTGGATGTAGAAGCAACCAGTATTGAATGACATTCCACTTAAGATAAACGTCTTCCTTGACATCGTATTTGACCATGGACTCCGGGCAAATGACAGACCAATAATATGCGGCGCAACCCTTAACCTGTTCCTCAGCAGCTGACCGAGATGCATGGCGGCCAGAACAAACGCCGATCCAGGCCTAGCACAGTTTTGTAATGACTGAAAACCGACCGGCTGTAGGAAAAAGAAGAAGAGAAAAAAGGCGCTTCCCAACGAAGGCGTTTTTCTTTAAAGCTAAATATTTCAATACCACATTCGACGATGCAATAGCAAAATTGAATCCATCCTGATTCCATATCGTTGTGGACCTCCATACGTGTTGCCTGTGTTGTGGGGCTGCTGCCGCATGAGCTTGCGAGTAAGTGGATAACGAAGAGGTCAGCGGGGGCAGGGCATCGGTGGGATAATGCGGCTTCCTGTCACTCATGGCAGCCCATGGGACAACGGGCAGGAAATCACTGTCTGATTGGCTTCCAACGTGCCGCTGTATCGACCCTAATTGGATAGCTGAGTAAGTACTATTGGTCCAAACACCCATGTTGGTGAGCTGCAAGTCAGCACGCATGACCCTACATTTTCTTTTTTCATAATAATGTAACCGAGCGTATTGTGTGTGTTCCGGGCCACGACCCTTTATAATCTTTTCTTTCCTGTCGTCCTGTCTCTTTTTGATTCGGTGGAAGTTTTATGGCCCCAATTATCTAAATTGTTCAAACTTGTGCGCTGGGCCCGCCGCGTCCATCATCATCACTCGTGAAGCGCAGCAGCGATCATCGCTCACTTGCTCTGACCATCACCACCACAGAGCACAGCGCCATGACCTGATCAGCCCCACGGGGTAGCAGCGTGACTTCCCACATCCTCAGCAAAGCTGCACGACCAGCACGCAGCGATTTCTGCCAGCCACCAACTCCAAGGAGCAGAACAAGCGGCACACGGCACGAAAGGCCCAGAGAATAAGCTACCCGAGAGCCACTGCAACAGCTGACCACCGGCCCAAAAGAGCAGCGACGGTGTAGTGAGTATAGTCCTGGTAGAATAGCTTTTTGGCTCCAAACGCAAACGAGAGACAATTCCAAATTGATAGGTGGCAGAGTAGCAATGTAGACTTTTTTAATACCCGCTCCAAATTCTAGACTAGGGATACAGAAGTCTGGGTATGGACCATTTTCGGCCTGCCGTTTCAAATTCTAAAATAAGGAAGTAGGGACTGAGTAGAGATTAAAACTAAGTGATAGGGACAAAAATAAAATTTAAAATTGTAGGGAAAGTAGGTGTAGCCTAAACGTAGGGGTAGGGCCATAACTAAAGTCGGTACCATGTGGTCCGACGTAGACCCTATGTAACGACTAAGGCGTTCTTCCAGTGAACGATGACAACTTTGTAGGAAACTGGACAAATACAACCATGAATCTCTCTAAAACACCAAAAAGAATCAGAAATAGTACTGAAGATGAAGAAGTAAACATCGAAAGTGAAACTTCCGAAGGCAGTGACTTTTTGCAGCGCCGACGGAGACTAAACAAAAAGGCCCGTCGGGCTAAAGCTAAACTCAGTTCCAAAACACAAACAGAAAAGCCCAAAGAAACAGGAAAATTACTGACTGAAACAGAACTAGTCAAGGAAAAAACTAACGAAAAACCAAAACCCGCCCCTGCCGGTCGACCTTTTCGCCGGCAAGGCAACCAACCACCACCAACGTTTCTGCAGCATCCCGTAGTGCTAGAAGACCTGGGAACAGGGGTTGCTAGCTTCCTAGACAATGGGCCAAGGACAGCGAGTCTTTTCCAACAAACCATAGGGCCCATCCTGTCGCAACGCCCACTACCATCGGGCAAGTTTCTCATCGGCTGCCGATCGAGACAACAGCAAGAGGCCCTCCTCAAAACTAAAGTGCTCGGTGGAGTCAACGTGGCTTGCTTCCATTCCACAACCAACAACTGAGGGGGCCATCAGACCAGTACCAACCAGCGTAGACTGTCAATTCCTGGTAGACCACTCAACCGTAAAAGAAGTGCGCCGCCTGACTAACCGGGACGGCACACGATCCCAGGCCATCAAAATAACCTTCTTCTCAGCGCAGTTACCAAGTAGCATTAAACTGGACTACCAGGAGTTCGTGGTGCATGCCTATGTGCCACCGGTCAGGCGATGCACCACGTGCAACAAGCTGGGCCACCTTAAGGCACAATGCAGGAGCAAAGTGCCGGTGTGCCCACGCTGCGGCAGTCGGGGCCACACGCCTGACGTGTGTCCCAACAAACTTTGCTGCCTCAACTGCGGAGGCCCTCACTCGGCAGCCTACCAAGGCTGTCCACAACAACGTTTGCGCCTTATCGCGAACAGAATCCGGTCTGGGACCTTTATCCCATACTCGGAAGCCTTAAAACGAGCACACGTAGAAGTAGAGGATAGGAAAAAGCCACTACAGCCGATAGCAGAGACTGCGCCGCACGACCCCTTCTGGCGTGAGGAGCCCGCAGTCTCAAGAACACTCGAACCACCAAAACGTAGCTACGCGGATGCTGCGGGAAACATAGTTCAAACTTGTACGCCAGCTGCACAGAAAAAAGCCACCATACTGGCCGCTAGGGCCCTAAAAACTAAAGCCCAGAAAAATCAAATACAAACCAACATAGAAACGCTCCGCCTCAGTAGGCTGGAGCAGAAACTGATCGAAAGAGCCACAGAAAAAGTAGTTAATAATGTTAAACAACGTCTTACTGCCACAGTGGCAACACAAACTGAAAGCCCTCGGGCAGCAGCAACCAAAACTGTAGAGGTAGAGGTGCAGGTAAACTTAGAGAAAAAGGTGTCAGTCGCCACCCAAACAGTACAGCTAGACGATGGATGGGTCTCCGAACCTGACATCGAACAGCCAATGAATCAGCAGGAAAACGTCACTACCATCTTCGCGTTGTTTTGTTTTGGAGTTTTTGTTTAATGCCCTCAAGGCTAAAAGCATATTAGGGACAATCTATAAAGTAAGCTTGACTTGGATATATCATAGTTAGATCATGGGGGAGACGGGGGGGGGGGAGCGAAGAAAGCTTGGTCCACTTGCGGATCAATATTTGGATCGGGATATGAGGTCGCTGGAACAAAGGGGGAATGAGGGGTGAGGGGAGAGATGAGATGTGTCCACCTGCGGATCAATACTGGGGTCAGGGTGCTGGGTCGTCTTGGCTGTACTGGGGCATTCACTCGTAGAACTGGGCAGCACGCTAGGGGTCCGGTTAAAAAGATCGTCGTACACTATTATACAACGTTTTAAACCAGTGTGTCGGCGCAGATGAAAAACCTTGCAAGGTTATGTCGGCGGGCTGCACCAACATGTAATATGTACAATCGGCACCACAGTATTTACAGTTAAAAACGTCGAAGACGCACATGGTAGTTTAAATACACTTGTAGTAAAATCGAGGCCTGTAGTCAGGCGGCTAAAAACACTTGGGTATGCAAGCATACATTTGTGGTGGTCGCTGGAATCAGGTCCAGCAGACTAGAACTGGGTGCGGGAAACACGGGGACGTTCGCCCCTTCCTCCGCCGCCGGGATTAACCCGAGCTGCGGGAAAGCGTTGAACGTAGCCGGTGGTCCCAAAATACTACAGGTAGGCTGCCAGTGGACAGGTGTAGACCAGTCTGGCTGCAGCCCGTAAGAGGCTCCATCCTTCACGCTGATCGCAAACCCAGGCTTTTTGTACACAGGGGCAGTCCCACGCTGCGTAGTTTCCCAGTCAGAGGCGGGAAAATGGTCTGAACATGAGGTGCAGGAGAACATCACGTGGTGAAACGAGACGCTCATCTCACACTCACACTTCGTCGGTACGCACATGCATCTCCAGACGCCCACGTGCAGACGATGCATGATGCAAACTATGAAAGGTCGGCCTCCAGGGAAGAAGACTCCTGCCCTGCAGGGGGGAGAGGTATCGTCCCACTCCTTGGCCGTGGCCATTGAGTGGAACTCCTTCTCCCACTGCTTCCACGCCTGCTTGTTTAGTTCCGCATATACGTCGGCCAGGCCGATTTTCATCGTCACAGTCGGAGGAGTCAACTCCCTTGGCTCCTCTTTTTGCTGCTCTATCCGCCTTCTCGTTTCCAGAGAGGCAGACGTGCGCTGGTACCCACTGAAAGCGAACTTCCGTACCGCGGGTGATCAGCTGATGGGTGGTTGTCGCGATCTCACGCACAAGATCCTCCCGTGCGTTTTGAGAGTCGGACTTGATGGCTGCCAGCGCCGCCTTGGAGTCGCTGCAGATAACGATGGCGAAGGGAGTGACTGGTATCGCGCTGATGTGTTGCAGGGCCATGGAGATAGCCAACAGCTCAGCGGTGAAGACCGACACTGCGGGTAGTGAATAGGAGTGTGTGAGGTTGTTGAACTCTGGGATCACAAAGGCAGCTCCAGCTGCACCATCCTCCATCACAGAACCATCAGTGAAGATCTTCAGGTGGTGTTGGTACTTTTCTTCCAGGCATAGCCTAGCTGTGACTGCTAGAACGAGTGGATTCTGGTCCTTCTTCAGCCCTTCCATGTCCACCTCAACGTGCGCTCGTTCCAGGAGCCAAGGTGGATAGGGATGCATCGGCCTCGTCGCCACCTCAACACCATCCAGTCCCGCGCTCCGGACCAGGTCGCAGACCAGGTCACAGATGGAGGAGTAGGACTGGAGTTGGGAGGGGTTTCGGAAGGCAGTAGTTATCTCGTCGACGGTGGAGTTGTCGACAGTCTGGCATCTAAAAACATACTTACTACAGATGAGCTGGATGTGGCGACGGAACGGGAGGAGCCCGGCCTCTCTGTACACCAGGCACTGTGGCACGGACTGCGGCAGCCCGAGGGCCAGTCGCGGGCCGCGCACCTCTATGGCGGTGGGGCGGGCGAGGCCCGTTTTCGATAGGTGGGGCATGGCTTCCAGTCCGTACGACAGGCGTGAGCGCACCAGGGCCCGCACCACGTTCACGAGGATCTTGGGGGTGTTGGCCCAGGGCTGAGCAGAAAACACCTTGATCACGTTGAGGGCTCGGGAGGCGTTCCGCGCGTTGTGCGCGACCTGCTGGTTCGTACGCCCCCAGCGAGTGAAGTGTACACCCAGGTACTTAACTTCTTTCGATGCAAAGATGCTCTGCCCGTTCACCCTGATGTGCACCTCCGTGTTCTGAGAGGTGTTGGTGTGGAATGGGACGAACACTGTTTTCTGGGAAGAAAGAGCGAATCCATTTACTTGCATAAAGTGGACCACCCCGTCCACAGCTTCCTGGAACAGTTTCATGCTGTGTTTCACACACGAGCTGTTTGTGTGGAGACGTCTGATATGGGTGTCCGTCCATATCGCCAAGTCGTCGGCGTACATGGTCAGCACTACCTTTCCCTTCACTGCTGTGTCCACGTCGTGGACCATGATGTTGAACAACAGGGGGGGGGGGGGGGGGGGGCGATCACTGATCCCTGGGGAAACGCCCATCTTACTCCTTTGGGGGTCGAGGGTGGCTCCCCTTCCCACCTGACCTCATCGATCTGTCGCTAAAGGAAGGATCTGATGTAGTTGTACATGTTGCCGGAAATTCCGATCTTGTCGAGTTTCTGTAGTAGCTTGGCGTGCCAGACCTGGTCGTAGGCACGGGAGATGTCAAAGAAGCACGTCAGTAGGACCTTTCTCCTCCCTAATGCCCTCCCGACGTGCTCACCCAGTTTCACCAGGTGGTCTGTGACACCCCGTCCCCGTCGGAAGCCGGCCTGGCACACGGGAAACACTTTCTTTGACTCACAGTGGTATTCTAGTCGGTTCTTGATCACCCGCTCGTACACTTTCCCTAGGTGGGATGTCAGGGAGATGGGTCTGTAACTGCCGAGCTCCTTCCTCGGTTTGCCGTGTTTGTGGATGGGGACGACAATGGCGTGTTTCCACCCGGCGGGGATTGTGCCCCCATCCCAGCATCTTTGGAAGAAATCCAGCAGGATCTTCAGAAACGACTCGGGGGCCTCTTTCAGCATCCGATACGAGACGGTGTCCACACCGGTGGAGACTTTGACTTTCTTGATGGAAGCCAAGGCTCGTCTTAGCTCGGTGCAGGTCAGTGGGCTGTTAACCGCCAAACTGTCGTCTGGCACCGGGTGCGTGAAGGTAGCCTCCATCTCTCGTCGGAATTGTTGCCTGTCCGCCGGGAGACTGTCGGTGTCACTGGCCTCAGCGAAAGCTTTCGCGAGAGCGTCCGCTTTGCTCTGGGCCGTGGTGTACTTTGTGCTGCCGTGTTGCAGGTTACAATCAGGAACAACGCACTGCTGCTTCATTCTTCTGATCTTCTTCCACACAGATCCTAAGTCCGCCTTCCCAGCCGAAATAGAATCCGCGAAGGCTATCCAGTGATCCTTCTTGGCCTGTGCTATGATCTTGTTGCAGTCTCTGTTGGCTGCTTTCATTCGTTCGTGAGTCTCGGCGTTCTGGTCTTTGGAGTAGTGCCTGTACATTACCCGTTTGACTCTGACAGCCTCCTCGCATTCTTTGTTCCACCAAGGGTTGCTATTCGACCGTGACAGCCCACCACCGGTCATCGGTATAGCTTCCCTGGCGGCTTCAAGAATGGAGGAGACTATTCGTCGGTTCACTTCGTCGAGGTCAGCATCGCCTACGTTTATCTCTGCGGTTCCCAGAAGACTCCTGAACAAGTCCCAGTTGGCCAGGTCGTAGTTGTACTTGCTGGTGGTAGCAGGAGTCTCCTTCTCTGCTGAGAAAACGAAGCTGACTGTGATGGGCAGGTGGTCGGACGACAAAGAATCCGCACCTACTTCCCACTCCGCACCGCTGGCTGTGTCGGGAGTCACAAAGGGTCAGGTCGATAGCCGACGGCCTCTGATCCGAGCGGTCAGGTATGCGGGTGAAAGATCCATCGTTCAACACGATGAAGTCACTGTTGTCTATCTGGGCGGTGAGTGAGGGCGATGAGGACTCGTAATCCCGCTCCCAGCTTCTGTCCCGGACGTTGAAGTCTCCAGTGACCAGGCATCTGCCTTTGTGGTAGCGGGTTTAAACAATTAAAATTGAAATCCAACTGCCCTTGAACACGAACCCTCACTCCGCAGGTATACCCGTTGGGAGGACCTGTGATGTTCGGTTCGTTGCTAAAGAGGACGTTGTGTCTGATGTATATGCAGGCCATGACCTTGTCACTCGGAGAGACCGGACCGACGACTGGCGGGTAGTAATACCCTTCCAGTCTGGGTAGGTTACCCGGTGGGCAGGCCAGGGACTGCAAACACACGACTTCAAACTGATGTCTTGACACGTGTTGTACAAGTTGATCAAGGTTGGTGTTGATGGAACGACAATTCCACTGACAAACCGTGAATCTATTGAACGTGATGTTAGAAGGCAGGGTTAAAACACAGTTGTTTGCGCTTATGAATCCATCAGCCGATGGACTCGGGAAAATTTTCCCGTCTGCGAGCGAGTCTCTCATCCCCGACATGACCAACAGGAGGTCGAGGGAGCGAGACATCGCCGGAGTTTCTTCCTCGTGGCCCGTCATACCATTGTAGAGGGCCGTGAGCGGGGCGCAGGAAGGGGGCGCAGTCCCCACTCAGCTTGGCCTGAATCAGTCCCAGCATCAGTTTCCACAGGAAACCGTCGAAGGACGGTGTCTCCTGCTGTAGGTCGACGTTGGTCTCGTTCAGTAACTTGGTCAGTTCCGTCGTGAGCCCGTCGGTTTTGGTGGTCTGCTCTTGGATTTTCTTCTCCAGAGCCTGGTTCTTTTGCTGCTCTAGGACCAGCTGGTACTGGAGGGCAGCCTGTTTCTCCACGCCTTTGGAGGACTTTTTCTTGCGCCTCCTCCTTCTTTTCTTGGTGGTTTTGGGGCTGTCTTCCCCCTTGGTGTCGTCCGCCGTCAGGGAGTCCTCCACTCCGTCAGGTGACTCCAGGGTCATCGGAGGGGTGGACTCCAGCGGGCTGATGATCGGTCTCTCCCAGCGGGTGAGCTGATCGAGGCGGGCGAGTAGGGCGGTCACTTCCTTAGAGTGGCCTCCTTTTGCCACAGACTGGGGTTTCCCGTCTGGGACTCTCGCCGCTGCCTGAGAGCTCTGTCCCGGGCGTGGGTTGATGGGGTTCTTCCTGCTGGGCCCCCTGTTGGCCGTGCCTCCCCTCGCTGCTACCCTCGCGTACGACACCGGAGTTCCAGTGTCCGCAGAGAGCGAGGACGGTGCTGTCCGGTCTCGCGACCAGCCCCTTGGGGGGGGTTTTTTTAGTTCGTCGCGGGCCCTCTGCATGGCGACGTTGTAAGGAATGTAGGTCTTGCTCCTCAGCAGATTCGCCCTTTGGTGAATCTGCATTTCCGGGCAGCCCTTGTAGGCCGCCGAGTGGCGGCCATTGCAATTCACGCAGGAGAAGACCTGCGCGTCGCACTGCTCGTGAGAGTGCGAACCTTTCCCGCACTTGGAGCAGCGGGTCTGCTTTGCTCGACACTGTTGCTTGGAGTGCCCAAGGGTCTGACACTTGGTGCACCGTCTCACCGGTGCGGCAAAGGCCTGCACCGTGAACGGTGTGGCACCGAGCCATACCTCACTGGGCAACTCCGTTGCTTCCAGGGAGATCTTGACGGCAAGAGAGGGCTCCTGCTTGCGGTTATTGAGTCTGGCGACCCCTGCTACGCGATGCCCTCCCGCTTCCAGATCTTGTCTTACGAGTTTCAGCTCGTCGCCACCCATGGGGATGGGCCCCACTACTCCCTCCACCACGGGTCGTGGAATCCGGGCTCCTATGGGGATCCCCCCGGGCAGCTTGTCCAGGCGTGCCAGCTTGCTCTGCTGGGCCTCAGTGGCGCATCCAATGAGCCACTTCCCGGAGGGAAGCGGCCTAATGGAGCGCACTGCTCCCACCGCGTTGCTGAGAAGCTGGCTGCGGTGCCATGGTCCGAGCTTGTCGAACTTGGCCGATCCGCCGCCGAGGTCGTGGATTACTACCGGGAAGTCCACGAACGCCGGTGCCCGGGTACTCGGCTGGAATTGCTTCCTGCGGGAGTTGCCGTCGGGCTGGCTTCGGAATTTTTGGTCCGGTTTTCCGGAGGGGTATTCCTGCCTCGGTTTAGGGGCAGGCTTGGTTTTCTGCACTATTGGTGCAGTCTTCGGCTTCTTGGCCGGTTGGGGGCTTTTCTTCCCCACGTTGTCATGGCCACTGATGGCGGCCGGTATAATGGTGTCGGTTGGGCTGGCGGGAGGGGTGGTAGCCGTGTCGGCCATCACATCCTCTCCCACTCTGGTCATTTTGAGCGGAGTTCGAGAGTCCAGGCTCTCTCCCTCCGAGTTGGAGCTGTCGCTTGACAGCCGTCTCTTTCCTCGCTTGCGAGGGGTGATAAAATCGGACTCTAGGTCCTTTGGAGCCTCTGTCGGGCTCTGGGGGGGGTTGCTGCCAGGTTCTGCCGGCTCTCTCCCCAGTGAGTCCTCTCGGCTCCCCGGTTCTTCACTGGAGGGGGGGTCCTTCTGGTGTTCCTCCATTCCCTAGCGGAAGGAGGGCTGCTTGGAAATATGGCTCTACCCAGTGGGTAGAGCTTGTCGCCACAACCACAGAAACGCTCACACCTGATGTCCAGCGAAAAACACACACTGATGTCCAGGGAACACAAACACCGCACCACCCTCACACAATAACTACTCACCACAGTCAACAAAGCTATCTAAAAAGAAGGAACAAAGGCCACACTCAAATACACGACGCACTGTATACACGCTTCAGACACAGGCTTCGGAGTCGCACACCACAGTTACAGCACAAAGGAACACAGCTGACACGAACAAAGAGAACTCTCTGGAGTTACTGCCAATCAGCTCACGAGACACTAACACCGAGTTGCCTCACAGGGGGCAGCTGTGGATAACACTGTTGAGCTCACTCCACTCGGCGGTTAAGTCGGCGTGACGAGCGCGCCAAAACACCGAACGACTCTACGAGCTTAAAAGCGAGAGGACCGTCGATGAACACTGACGCACACCACAGCGGGAAAGCACACTCAACACACGGTTTCACAGGAGCCTCGGCCACACACGGCGAGTACACGCAGAAACACAACCACAAGGCACAGCACAGGTACACACAGAATCACAGCCTCAGAAACACAGCACGGGTACACGCGAAGTCACAGCCACAAAAACACAGCACGGATACACACGGAGTCACAGCCACAAAAACACAATACGATACAAAGTCGCTTAAACAATGGGGAGCACAACACAGATACAGTTACAGGCGGATGAACCTCCTGCAAAGTTAGAAAGTAATCGCAAAAATTGCAAAAATGTTTCTAATTAATGCAAGATGCTCTCAGGGTAACGAGAGCCACCCGAGAACATAATACAAAAATCGTTCGTTAAGAAAAAAAAAGGTAAAAGGTACGATACCATCAGCTTGTCTCGATCCCCAATCCCAGTCCGACACGGTCTGCAGCAGAGCGCGACGAAACGAGAAGCCTCACTGACCACTACTCCACTGAGCGCACAGGCCACGGTAGGGTAAAAAACCTTTAGGCCCCAATTTTTCCCCCTTTTTACTACTACTTGGTTCTTAATGTCCTCGGATGTCAGATGACATATTAGGGACAAGATATACGAAGCTCTTAATCATCTAAAGTTAATATAATCCGTTTGGCTGTATAATGAATTATTATTACATAAAATTTCTTACTTTGAATCTATGATATATTTACTCGGGTCTAGTGGTTCTTTCGGGGATGAGGTTAAAAACATATTTTACATATTTACATTATTTACAAGTCTGCTCGCTTTACGAACAGGTTAAAAATGTATATATTTACAGTTTGATAGGTTAAAACATTGTCTGAAATAGAAACATCAAACTGCAGTCCTGTCATGCATTCATGGATACATAATTCATTGAAAAAGTTAAGTCATTGTTAAGTTAGTGTTAAAACCCCAACTCCGTGCCGATAACGGTCGGGAGTGGGGTGGGGGTGGTGGGGGGGGTTTTGACGGGCGATCCGAGCACCCCCTTCACGTCCGGGGACAGGCCCGTACGGTTGGGGGGCGTGGTTCAGCGCCGACACACTGGGGTAGAGACAGGTTAAAAACATTGTATTATTGTGCACTGTGTAGATGGGGGCTCCCTCCGTCCCCGGGGGTCAACCCGGGTACTTGGGGGGGCCCGGGACGTCAAGGGCATCCCGCACATTTACAGGTAGGCTGCCACCGGGCAGCTGTAGACGAGTTTGGCTGCGGCACGGAGCAGGCTCCAGCTCTGCTGGTGCCGCAGCGCCAGGCTTCGGACGCACAGTGGGAGTCCCAGACTGGTTAGACTACTGGTGACTGGTGCGAAGTGGGCCGAGCACTCTCTACAGTTAAATAAGATATGGTGGAAGGATATCGCTCCTCCGCATACACAGGGCTTGGGTACAAACATGGTCCGCCAGCAGTCCACGCGTAGCCGGTACATAATTCGGGCGAGGTATGTGGGTACTCCGGGGAAGAAGACTCCGTCTCTGCTAGGAGGGGAGGCATCGAGCCACTCTTTGGCCGTGGCCTGGGCTCGAAAGTCTTCTTCCCGTTTCCTCCACACCCGTCGGGACAGTTTCGAGTAGATGTCGGCTAATCCGAGTTTCAGTTCTAGGGTTTTGGATTCCAGTCGCCTGGCTCCTCTCTTGGCTGCCCTGTCCGCCATCTCGTTGCCCGAGAGGCAGACATGTGCTGGCACCCACTGGAAACGGACCTCCGTTCCGCGGGTGATCAGTTGGTGCACTACCGTCCCGATTTCCAGCACGAGATCCTCTCGAGCGCTGGTGGAATCGGAACGGATGGAGGAGAGCGCAGACCTGGAATCACTACAGATTACTATTGCACATGGTGGTGTACGTACTTCACTGATGTGCTGGAGCGCCATCAGAATGGCTGTCAGCTCAGCAGTGAAGATTGGGTACAGGTGGTAAGGGGGAAGGACTTCCTTAGGCTGTGGAACTCAGGAATGGCAAAGGCGGCTCCAGCGGAGCCGTCCTCGAGCACTGAGCCGTCTGTAAAAATTTGAAGAAACTGTGAATATTTATTTTCTAGTAATTCATTCGTTATGCAGGCTTGGAAAGAGGGGCTCTGGTCCCTCGTCAGTCCCGCCACCTCCACCTCCACCTCCGCCCTTTCCATCAGCCAGGGGGGGTAGGGATGAAGGGGTCTGTCTGCCGCCGAGGCATCGTCCAATCCCGCTCCCTCGACCAAGTCGGCGACCAGGTCGCAGATGGAGGAGCAGTGGGAGACCCGGGTGGGGCCTCGGAAGGACCCACTCACCTCTTCGACAGTGGAATTATTAACAGTTTGACTGCGGAATACATACTTCGCAGTCATGAGTTGGATCTGGTCTCTCAGTGGTAGTAGCCCGGCATCCCGGTACACCAGACTGTGAGGCACGGACTGCGGTAGCCCGAAGGGGCCCGTCGCAGAGCCCGGACCTCGATAGCGGTCAGACGCTTCAAGCCTGTCTCGGTGATGCTGGGCATGGCCTCCAGGCCGTAGACCAGTCGTGAGCGTACCAAGCTCCTCACCAGCGACACAAGCAGCTTAGGTGGGTTCGCCCAGGGCTGTGTGCTGAGCACCTTGATTACATTCAAGGCGCGGGAGGCGTTGCGGGCGTTGTGATCCACGTGGCGGTTGGTACGCCCCATACGCTGAAAAACGACCCCTAAGTACTTTACTTGGTCGGCCGGAAAAACATGTTCATCGTTCACCTTTATCGATATATCTTCGATACGTCGTGAGCAGATATGGAAGGGCAGAAAGACTGTTTTCTGGGTAGATAGGGTGAAACCGTTCACTTGCATGAATCGGATCACCCCGTCCACAGCTTCCTGAAAGGTTTTCATGCTGATTGCCATGTTTCTGTTGTTCTCTTTGTGGGGCCTTCTGATGTGGGTGTCCAGCCATATAGCCAGGTCGTCGGCGTACATGGTTAGCACTACCTTCCCCTGCACACAGCTTTCCACATCATGGACCATGATATTAAACAGTAGTGGTGCGATGACAGATCCCTGCGGCACTCCCATATCTATCTGCTTGGGAGCGGACATGGCCCCCTTCCATCTGACCTGCAACGAACGACCCGTTAAAAACGTTTTAATATAGTTAAAGATCTTGCCTGAGAGGCCTATCTTCTGAAGCTTCTGTAGCAGCCGTGCGTGCCAGACCTGGTCGTAGGCGCGGGAGATGTCAAAGAAGCACGACAGGAGAACCTTTCTCCTCCCCATCGCTCTCCCGACGTGCTCCCCCAACTTCACCAGGTGGTCGGTGACACCCCGCCCCCGTCGGAAGCCGGCCTGGCACGCAGGAAACACTTTCTTCGTTTCACAGAAGTACTCCAGTCGGCGCTTGATCACCCTCTCGTACACTTTCCCCAAGTGCGACGTGAGGGAGATGGGCCGGTAGCTGGCGATCTCCTTCCTTGCTTTCCCTTGCTTATGGATGGGTACAACGACGGCGTGTTTCCACTCAGCAGGAATCGTACCCCCGTCCCAGCACCTCTGGAAGAAGCCGAGTAGAGTCTTAAGAAAAGACTCAGGCACCTCCCTCAGCATCTGGTACGAGACGATGTCCAGCCCGGTGGACACTTTCACTTTCTTGATCGAGGCTAGCGCCCGTTTCAGCTCAGTGCAGGTCAAAGGGGAGTTGACCGGTAAGCTGTCGTCCGCCGCCGGATCGGAGTAGACTGCCTCCCTTTCGCGTCGGAACTGACGCATGTCGGCGGGGAGGTTTTCACAGTTGCTGGCCTCGGCGAAGGCTTCCGCGAAGGCGTCCGCCTTGGCCTGGTCAGTGGTGTAGACCCGATTGCCTCTGTGCAGGTCAAAGTTGGGGGCAACATACTGCTGCTTCATCTTTTTGATTTTCTTCGCAGACGCAGAGCCCGGACCTCGATAGCGGTCAGAGCCAAGGTCTGTTTTACCGGCTGAAACAGAATCCGAGAAAGCTAACCAGTAGTCTTTCTTGGCCTGGGCTGTAATCTTGTTACAATTCCTGTTGGCTAGTTTCATTTCTTCGTGTGTTTCAGCCGTTTGGTTTCTGCAGTAGATTTTGTACAGCTTTCGTTTGGTTCGGACGGCCTCCTCGCGGGCTTCGTTCCACCAGGGGTTGCTTCCCGGCCGTGCCGTGCCGCCGCTGGTGGTGGGTATGGCAACCCTGGCCGCTTCCAGAAGCGACGAGACTATCCGGCTGTTAACGTTCTCCAGGTCCGGCTGGTCCACGTCTATGTCGACGGATCCCAGTTCGGCCCGGAACCGGTCCCAGTCAGCCGATTCGTACTTGAACCTGGTTGCTGGAGCGGAGCTCCCCATGTCAGCCGCATGGGTCATGCTGATGGTGATGGGAAGGTGATCGGAGGAGAGGGTATCCCCCCCAACCTCCCACCCCACTCCACCAGCTAGGTCCGCTGAAGCGAAGGTTAAGTCAATAGCCGACGGCCTCTGATCCGAGCGATCCGGAATGCGAGTCGAGGATCCGTCGTTAAGGATAACGAAACAGCTGTCGTTGATCTGTGAAGTTAGGGCCGGAGAGGAACTCTCCCAGCCCCGCTCCCAGCATCTGTCACGTAAATTAAAATCTCCCATCACCACACAGCCCCTTTTCCCCGCCCAGTCCCGATAGCCACTCAAAGCTAGCGCAGGGGGTCGGGGTGTAGCAGTTGACTATGGTGACATCGGGGTTTCCTTTAACTCGGACTCGTACCGCACAGGTATAGCCGTTGGCAGGGCCCGCCGTGTCCGCTACAATGGAAAAATTCATGTGTAATTTAACGTAGATACAGCCTTACCCTTCCTCCAACGGGCCCACCAGGCTGAATTTCCTTCCACACCTGAGGCCAGTTAAACTTAATGAAAAAAAGTTTTTTTAAACTTTATTATTTTAAAGGAAAAAAATTTCCCTTTTGGTTTAAAAAAATATTATTGTTTTTAAAAAACTGAGGATACGTGATGTTTTTAATTTTTCCAAAATTGAATTGTTTTTGTGGGAAAAACCCTTTAAAATTTTTTTAGTCAGCTTATGAAGCCCTTTTTTGTTGTGGTCATCTGATGGACATTTACATTATCTTTAAAAAATCTTTTGTTGAAAATAATTTGTCAGTTCTTTCTTTGGTTATCACCTATCAATACCCATTGGTCTTTACTTTGAACAGTATGAGATATTTATTTTTTTTTTTTATTTTTTAAACCCCAGTAGGGATGGGGGTGTATATGATGAGAGTAAAATTTTAGGGATGGGTGGAAGAAAGTGTGTGTGAACTTATTAAGTGGCCAAAAAAGCGGGTTTTTATACAATATCTTTTGGTATTATCGTGCGAGTACACGACATTTAGTGTATTGTGTTTTGCGGTGTAGTAAAATCAGATGAAATTAACTATCTGTCTGGATACAGATACAAAAGTGAATTATATGTTGTTTTACTGCAAGCTTGCTGACATACTTCTTAGAATGATAATCGTAAGATCAGAGCTTAGTATCAAATAATTAGTAAAAAATACTTTTAAGTCAAACAGGAAGAATACAATCCTAGCAAAATTTTTAGTTAGTTCTCTGTCTCTGTCTGTCTGTCTGTCCCCTCCCCCCCCCCCCCCCGGGCTTTATGGCCCCTAACTCCCTCCCCCCCTCTTCAAGAGTATTATAACAACACATTTATTTCATAACCCGTCCCCCCCACCCCCCACCCCCCCAACATTGCACGATTTGAAAGGCATTCAGAACCCCGCCTCTTGATCCCTTTTTTTTTGACGTGCCAGTTTTTTTTAATCGAATTTCCCGTCAGGTTTTTTTAACAAATGTTTCTTGTGAGACAGTTTCCCATTCCTCCCTGTAATGGTGGGAAAACCAGTAAAATCCCGTCAGGTCTTTGACATTAAGCAGTACAGTTAAAGATGGACGTCGTGTTCGAGGGCAGTGAATCTGATAACGCTTTTTTTCATTGTGTGTTTTCTTTGCCCCCCCCCCCCCCTCTCTCTCTCTCTCTCTGTCTTGTGACGTTCTTTTGGTGATTTGTCTTTCTTGTACCTTTATTTTAATTTTTATGCA
>JABMCL010002219.1:992500-1029695 GCA_018857735.1 Alviniconcha marisindica | reverse complement strand
AAAGAAAAAAAGAAAAAGAAAAAAGAAGAAAAAAGGCAGCATGGGACGTGGAAGAGAAACTCCCCACAGAAAAATTAAGCCAGAACGGGATGTGTAAAAGAAACTCCCGAGATAAAAAAAAATAAAGCCACCACGGAATGTGTAAGAGAAACTCACCTGATAAAACAAAAGAAGCCAGCAAGAGAAACTCACCAAGTAAAAATAAAGCAAGCATGGGATGTGTAAAAGAAACTCCCCAGATAAAAATTAAGCCAGCACGGGATGTTTAAATAGATACTCTCCAGATACTAAATCAAACCAGCACGGGATGTGTAAGAGAAACACCACAGATAAAATTTAAAAAAGCCATGATGGGATGTGGAAGAGAAACTGCGCACACAAAGATAAAGTGAGCATGGGATGTGTAAGAGAAACTCCCCACATAAATATGAAACAAGCAGGGGATGTGTAAGAGAAACTCCCCAGATCAAAATGAAGCCAGCACGGGATGTGTAAGAGAAACTCCCCATAAAAAATAAAGCCAGCATGGGATTTGTAAGAGAAACTCCCCAGATAAAAATGAAGCCAGTACGGGATGTGTAAGACTAAGATCGGAAACTCCTTGCATACAAGCCAGCACGGGATGTGTAAGAGAAACTCCCCAGATAAAAACGAAGGCAGCATGGGATGTGGAAGAGAAATTCCCCACTTAAAAACAAAGTCAGCACGGGATGTGTAACAGAAACTCTCCACATAAAAATGAAGCCAGCACGGGATGTTCAAGAGAAACTCCCCAGCCATAGACTTGACGAAATGACTGAAGCCAGCACAGGATGCGTGAAAGAAACTCCCCAGCCGGATTTAAAAACAAAACAAGCCAGTCATGGGATGATGTGTAAGAGAACTCCACATAAAAAATAAAGCCAGCATGGGATTTGTAAGAGAAACTCCCCAGATAAAAATGAAGCCAGTACTGGATGTGTACTGAGGAGAAACTCCGATAGAAAAATTTAAGTATTGCTACACTGACTACCATTGATAATCATTAAATATGTAAGTATACTGATATATAACTATACTGTATATGTGTATTTACATATGCCGTGTTACAAAATGGTGCTTAAAAAGAACCATCTATTATACATCTATAATAGATGGTTCAGTTATAAAGTGACTAGCCGGCTGATTCTCTAACACGAGTATTCATTGCGCTGTACAAACCTCACAGTCAGTGACAAAAACTCCGTTAGGCAACACACATTTCAACACTGAAACAGAACCTTACGAAGTATAGTATTCTACCATAAACGTAATCACCTATCAAACAATGACTATCAGTATATGTATAACTTGAATACATACACTCTCACACCTACACAGATAAGGAAACACACACGCGCAGCAAATCGTGGCACTGAATGATGCGCATTACAATTAGTGAATTACCAATCTCTCAAAAACTCTATCACTTTGAGACACTCTCATTTTATTAAGGCAATATTAAACTGAACATATACTGTCCATATGTATGCCTACGTCTTACGCACAACCGGCGTTTATTTCAGCAAAGTTCGCAACGAACATTCAATTTGTGTAAAAAGATACTGGATGTCCATTTCCGGTATTGGTTTAGCTGTCCGGACAACCCGGTTTTTCGAAGTATCGCGCCTCATTTTAGGTATGACGATTTGTTATTTAGCAGTCTGTGCATCTGCATCCTGTAGTTATAGAAATAAACATGCTAAGTTTTAGTCCTTCTGGGCGTCGATGTGCGGATAATTAAGAGAAGAACTAAGTGAATCTACGATTGTGGAGAGTCTACGACTGCTGTGCCGGGCGGCTGGGTTCAATCTTCCAACAAAAACTTCGCGTTGTCGGAAAAAAGGTTGAGCATTAGACCATTTTGTTTGATGCAGAGAGAGAGAGAGAGGGGGGATTTATTCATTTAGGCCTTGAACTTTGATGAAGGGATGCTGGTGGATGACCTACCACCTCACAGTACATTAGACTATAATTATGCCTATGACTCCGTTAGTCCGTATGAGTATGACGATGAGCAAGAAAACCAACAAACTAACGACGATGTGATTGACTAGGTAACACAATGACTGAATGAGTGAATGACATTGAGCTTGAATTACGAACCTGAAATGCTACACAACTTTAAAGGCTTTGTAAATATACTGACAGATTTCTCAATATTTTCATTGGTGGATGCCACAGAGAGAGACAACAGTGTTCATTTGACATTTTCAGATTCTACTGGAGTACTTAGGCTCTTAGTCTTACTCTTAGCAATAGCATGCATTTGGTGTTTGGCAAAGGTGACAGTCACTAACACTAAACAGATCATGACCTCTCCCTTGCTCCCACCCATCACCTCATCGTGGGTTCTCCCCCCCCCCCCCTCAATTTTATAGCAGATTTGGCAAAATCTCAGTCGCAAAATAGATTTCACAGTACCACAGATTTACAATTAGTCCTACCAGCGAAATAATTGACTGTAATTACCTTTTTTTTGCCACAGTCACTTCTTGATTTGCTTCCTAAGTTCCTTCATTGATGTGTTGTTTTCCATCTGAACAGCCATGGAACAACCACAAAAGGGGTATAGTTAGTAATAGTTAACATGATCATCTACATGATCTAGTACTGTAGTACTAGTAGTAGTACGCATAAAAAAGGCCAAAGGATGTTTACTGAAATTTTACTTTTTCAGTGTTCAACAATACTCAAGAATTTTATTTTTACACACTTTCTGGAACTTGTATTGTTGTAACTAAAAAAAAAAGTAAGTAATCCCATTCTTGGTACTCTTCATCATGAAATTGGTGTCATGTCCAAAATAACAGCATAATGATTTATAACCAGCAGCAGAATTTGTTTCTCTCAAAAGTTTACATGTAAATTGTAATCAGATCATTTTTAATATTAATTTTATTATGCTAGTTTATAATACAAGCTAATTTATACAACTAAGCAAAACACATGCACATGCACACACACCTACACACCAAAAAAGAGAGAAAAGAAACAACAATTGAAAAACAAACTGCTTTATAAGAACACAATGGGAGCAAAGGTGGGAATAATATGTACATGTAATGATGTATACATACATCAAAACAGTTATAATGAATATTACTGTTAACTAACTGTTCAAGTCTTCAACACAAACAGCTGAAATGCACACACTGTCACATACACACATGCACAGAACTCACATCAAATGTGATGCCTTTGGTTCAGAGTTGTGTAGCTAGATGTAGTTTGCAGCAGTTAAAATTAGTCAAGGAAATTATCACAAGATCTCCAGAAATGGTTTTGTTTTGTTTTTGTTTTTGTAAATAATGCTAACTGGACTCCACTATCGACTATGTCTAATAAAACTAATTTGTTTGCTGTTGTCTTTCTTGGCTTCTGGTCTGAGTATAACTTTCATCTTGGGATCACATTTTCATTATAAAAATATAATAATTTTAATACAGTATGATGTTCTGTGGAACTGGAAGCTATGGTTTTCCTTTTTACGATTTTAGTTTGTGTTAGCAGTAGTTTTGTTATCACAAGCATGACTACATGTGTGGTTTTGTTTTACCTGTAGGTGAGAAAGATGCTGTGACAGTCAGTGTCACTGCATGGCTTCATCAGGAGAGGAAGAGGCTGGAACAGGCAGTCACCTGGAGGTTGGGGCTGACATCTTTGTTCGCTGGCATGACATCGGAGCTGCTCATGGTTTGACGACAGACACCCAGATTGCCCGTTTCTTCATCCAACAGTCAGTACAATATTCCATCCATACATACTATGTGTCTGTATGTTTCTGTGTGGGAGTGGGTGTCCATGCATGTGTGTATGTGTATGTGTGTGCCCATGCACATGTGTATACATGCATTATTTGTGTGTCCATGCATGCATTTAAACCTACATCATACACATTACATGTGCCCATGCTTATGTTTATCCATGTATGTGTACATCATGTATAGTATACATGTACTGTGTATGTGTCGATGTATACGTACATGTATAGATTACAAAAACATAGAACACCAGTCCAACTCCAAGCATGTCCATGCATGTTTATTTTGTACATGTGTATCTCCAGCGCAACTGTGTGCCCATCTCTCTGACTCTGTGTCCACGAATGTCATATATGACTTAGTGCCAAAGATGTGCGAGAAAAGAGGACAGAGGTACTAGAAAATAAAGTTGACAGGATGTGAGTGAGTAATGCATTTTTTGAATGAACACATGTGAAGTCATCCACCAGTGAAGGGAGAAGGCTCTGCTCTTCGTTCCTGAGAAATTTGACTTTCAGTGTGATTTGTGACAAGATGTTGAACATTACACATTACAACAAGCCCACATCACTGTGTTTGCTAACTGCGAAAACCCTACTGATCTTACAAGATGTGATCCACATGAGTATTACCAAGTGAACTGTTATTGTTCTGTGTCACACAGAACAGCATGTTATGCATAGTTTGTTGCAATAGATAATGTTCAACATCAGCCAATCTTGAACATTTTTAAATGAATAAAAAGCACACATTTTGAAACATAAACAGTTATTCTTATAGAACAATATGTGACAAGGAAGATTTGATGATTTTTTTCCCCTCAAATTTAAGCTTTCTTGACATAAACAGCAAATGATGTAAGTAATATGTAGTACATTACTATTTCAACAAGATGTATAATGCTGTTTGTTTCTTAATGAAAATGATAATCAGTAACTCTTCTTATTTAATTGTAAAGTAGAAAGACATATAACTATTTCCATGTGAACGTTTTTTGTTGCGTTAATTTTGTTGTAGTGGATACATAACATTAATGAACAACATGGTACTTTGTTTTCATAACAAAAAAAGTAATACTTATATTTAAAAAACCAAGTAAGTGTTTTGTAAGAAATGGAGCAAGTAAGAGTGAGTGCAACTTTTTCTGCTTTGGGTGTCACGGAAAACACACGCAACCTGTCATCCATGATTTCTTGGTCATGTTGACTTGGGTGCCTAGGACAAAAATAGTTAAACAGTTATTGAGTTAACTTAAAAGTGAAAGATTAATAATAATAAAATAGAAAAAATTATAATAAATATTACTTTAAAAAAATCACAGCCAAAGAAATGCTATTAAGATCGGCACTTACATTTTTTGAACTCTGGAAGGCAGACAGGCATGGTCGCTATAATTATGTCGACATGTTATTATTTCCACATCTCATGTTGTCATCATAATGTTCAACACCTAACTGACGACTTTAACCTGTGTAAATTGGATGTCTACAAATATGATGATTGTTTGAAGACGTAGTTTGTAAACAAAACGAACTGCGTTAAGTGCAAGCAAAAAATGGTAAAGAGTACGATCAGAATATACTGTTTATAACCAGTCTGCTGTTGCACATTACGATTTCAACTCGCACCCATGTTGTAAGAAACTCGGTGAAAACAAAATTTTTGAAAACATCTGAACAAACTTTAGATTGACTGCCAAAAACTCACTCTGTATGCTAACATTCTGATACTTTTAAAAGATTTGGCATATATACCAATATAAATATCGTATAACCGGAAGATTTGACTAAATCTCTGATGAACGTTTAAATTAAATTGAATGTTACACCTTTTCTGGTCTTCAAAAATATTACCACACACCTTTCGCATAATATATCAGAACATATTACATGCGGCCATGTGCTAAAAGCAAATGACCTGGATGTGTAACATGGCTAACCAGATGTAGTGCAAAAGCGCAAAAACTTTAAAACTTTAAAACTTTCCTTTTGCTTTTTTAATCTAATACTTTGTTGAATGTTATTTATTGCAACAATTTTATGAAGAATGGCAAAAATATTTTAAAACTACCCAGACATTTTGGCAGTAAATAAAACATTGGTGCCTGATGCAGTGACATACCACAGTGACTGGAGTAAGTTCGATGAAAGAGCAAGTCAGTTTCTTCACTAGATTGTCTGCGGATGCTGGTACTGAAACATTTCAACACCACAATACGATACGTTGACCGAGGGATATTTTGGAGCCTCTAACTCCAAAAACAGAGCTTAGTGATAATCGATTTTATATGCACTGTGTAAAGCGATATCTCCTCTGTGCAAATCGGTGACTGAGGTAATATTTTGATTCATCATGTACGTGAATGAAAGCATTGAAAGCACTCACTGTGAGCGTGTCTGTTTTCAGGGGCCGAATTTCATGGCGCTTTTCATTTTCAATTTTTTTTATTTCTCCAGCTGCTCCAGATTTGGAGCTCATATTGTTTCCACTGTGATATTGACCAATTATGAATGCACACACAAAGCAACAACAAGACAAAGTGTTTGAAACAGATTTTTTTGACAGTAAAAAATCTGACCCCCTGTTTGCGCACCTTTTGGCACTAAGTCATATATATATATATATATATATATATATATATATATATATATTTAAATGTTTATGTTTGAGCATTCATGTGTCCATGCGTGTGTGAGTCTGTGTTCAGGCATATGAGGGGGTCAGTAGGGGGAACATATTCTGTCCAGAGCTGTCACTCAGAATCAGAATATGTGTTGTCCCAGTACAAGTCTACTAGCAAATTTGTCTTACGGTGCACAGTAGAAAATAAACTAAACTATAGACAATATTTTAACACAGCAACAAAGGTTAAAAATACACCAAACACACACAATATTATCACAGCATTGAAAAGTAAATATTTACACAAGCATCTGTAATTAAACAACATTAGTCTCTCCCTCTCTCTCTCTCTCTCTCTCTCTCTCTCTCTCTCTCTCTCTCTCTCTCTCTCAAACACACACACACACACACACACGTGTGCCCACAACATCCCATTTTCAGAGCATTAAGAAATAACTTAATGTTATATGCACACAAGCATCTGATTAAAACAATAGTTACACTATATAGTACTTATTGTTTGACTCTGAACTGAGAAAAGTCTGAAAGAAAAAAGGTAGCTGATTGGTTTGCAACAGGTTGTTCATGATGTGTAGTAGCCCACTGTTTATCATTTTGTTTTGCAGATCTAAAAAATCCAAATGAACAGGTTTCAGAAGGGTCAGAAGGCGCTTTGATATTGTTCCAAAACTGCAAGCTGGTGTTAACTGTTATACTTGTAGGTAAGAATTTGCAACAAGTCCAGTGTAGCCAATCCCTATTCTACACACATGTGTATACATAATTATGTGCAGCTTTTCATGGTACAAAACCTTTGTGTTATTTCAGGTATGAGACGAATAGGGAGGACTGGAAATCTTCATCATCTCCAACGTGCAGCAGTTGCCAGTCCCCCCTGACGTTCTTCTGCACATTCTGTCAGCTCCCTCCTCCACCCCCTCCCCCTTCACTGCACCCCAACAGTACTGCTGGCCGCTTGTCCAGCATCTCAGACTACGTGAAAATCAAAAGAGAAACAGAGGACATGTGCGGGGCGACAGGCAGAAGTTGTCAGGCGAGTCTTCGGACTGACAGTCAACTCGGCAGAGCAACAACTGCATCATCCAAGGGTGGAAAAGGCAGAACTGTGTTGGGGTTGCCAGGGAGCAGAACTGTGTCAGGGTTGCTGGGGAACGAGAGACGCAAACCCACAAGAGCAGTGACACGACGAGCTGTTCAAAATACCATTAGGGCTGGAAAAGCTCTGCACTCTGCAAGGCCACCAAGATCAGCCAGGTGTGGTGATGGTCCGTCCAATGAAGGTCAAGATGAGTCGGACGCAGATGGGGGAACCTATAGCCCCGTAGCAGCAAACATTTGTGTGAACGAAGCCAAAACTGTTGACAGGGACCTGACTTTGCAGGACGTTTCAGTTTCTATGGAGGAGTGTTTCAGTTCAGCCAGAACGTCAGATGCACATGCAGACTCACCAGTCACTAGCAGTGCCCTTGAATGGGCGGATGATCCAGCACAGTGTTTACGGAGAGAAAAACCCTTTGTGTGCAGCGTCTGCGACAAAGCCTTCTCTCTCCTTTGCAAGCTGAAGATCCACAGGAGGAAACACTCCGGCCAGAGACCTTACACCTGTAAAATGTGCTGTGCGTCCTACATCACCATGTTCAGCCTGACTCGACACATCAACAACAAGCACATTGGCTTTCGCCCGCACTCTTGCAAACAGTGCGGCAAAGCTTTCTTTGAAAGCGCCGCCTTGAAGAGACACATGCTTCTACACAGTGATGCCAAACCACACGTGTGCAGTGAATGTGATGCTGCGTTTTCTCTCAAGTACATTCTCCAGAAGCACAGACTCATCCACAGTGGGCAAGCTCATAGTGAGGTGAAGCGCGCAGAGAAACGGTTTCTGTGCTCGGAATGTGGAGCATGCTTCAGTCAGAAGCAGAGTTTGGTGAGCCACATGCACAAACACGCAGGGATCAAGCCACATGTGTGCCCCCAGTGTGGGGCAGCCTTCACAGAGAAAGGGACCCTACGTTCTCACCAGCGTCTGCACACCGACGACAGGCCTTACGTGTGTGAAAGCTGTGGGGAAAGGTAGGTATTTTCCTCTCCTTCGTACAGGTGAACAGCAGGGTTTGCGTTAACCATTTCCAGAATTTTACCAGTTAAGATCAGCATATACCAGAAACAAAATCAGTAATCGGTCAGATGTACCAGCTGTTATTTTGTTTGACTGGTTCCGCCCCTCCCTCCCCTCCCCCCTAACCGTAATGGTTGACTGGGCGTAAAACACCAAATTACCCCCCCCCCTCCCCCCCGCCTACACACACATAAAAGAAAAGAAAAAAAGCACAGAGAGTGTATGTGTTTGTGTGTGTGTGTGTGTGTGCATGTTGTAGATGGGGTAGGGAGCAGGGTGGTTGCTATTAGAGCTCTAGTAGCAGTATAGATGGCTGTGTATCTAACTGGTTGCAGTGGTTGTTTGAATGATTTCCATGAACCCATAGCTGTCAACCCCTTTTGGGAGTAAACCTTAGTCCAGAGTTTGTGAACCTGTATTTCCCTTTAAATGAAGGCCGGGGGTCCAGGGGCTGCCAAACGACATTTTCCTGAGGTATGTAAAAGTATTGATTTGAATGAAAACAAACACGACACTTCGAGCAGCTGCGTTGTCTGCAGTTGAAAATCCCGGGTTTCGGTCACGTGACCTCCGTGACGTCACAACAAGACAACTGACCTGCATGGCTCAGTAATGACTTGAACAAAATTGAATCGAAAGTAGTCTGGCAAATCAGTTTTAAAGCATGCCGAGTGAGTGTGCTGCAGTTGGTTGCAGTGAAAAGTTGACAAAGGAGTGTTCTTTCCATGCCTTTCCTTTAAAAAAAAAAAAAATGAAGCCAGAAAACGACAGTGGCAAATGGCAATGAATCAATGGGACCTAGCCACAAAGAAGTGGGAACCAAAACACCACGATGTGCTCTGCTCAAAGCTTTTCCAAAAAATGCTTCACAGATCGCACCCTGCTGAGCATTCGGTTTGGGCTCAAATACATGTCCGCAGAGTAACCGACTTTGAAAAATTTCCAGTTCGAATATCCAAGGATGAAGCTCCAGTGCCATTGCCAGTAGTTGGGCCTTTGTTTATTTCCCCTTTGTCATTCCATCTTTCTTGAGCCTTGTTAGGTGCGTGGCGTTTCGGTCTTTTTCGTTGTGTTTACTCTAGCTTTCACAACAGGCTAGACCTCATCAGGGAGCCTGCCTTTTATTGGGTGTTTTATTTTCCCAATTTATCCGTGTTTGTTTCATCACACGGAAAGATGAAAAAGTTTTGTTCATTCTAGTTCAATAGACTAGCCATTTCGTGGCCTCCCTGGGTTAGGGTTTGGGGTCGGTCTAGTGACCAGTTCTTGCCATTGACTTTTTTCTCTTTGCTTGCCCTTTTGTTTCTCGGGTTATAGCGTTCATTTATGATCTACGAGTGAGGGGGGTAGTCTCGTGAGCGCCTGCTGCCCCGCAGTGTTGTTGTCATTGCTAAGTGGGTTGTATCGTGTACACAGATTACGTGTATCCAGCCTTTGTCACGTTGCTCGCTGACATTTCCTGCCTCCTCTTTCTTTTCAGAAAATGTTTGTTTGTTGTTGTTGT
Organism: Alviniconcha marisindica; assembly: GCA_018857735.1. Lineage (NCBI taxonomy): Eukaryota > Metazoa > Mollusca > Gastropoda > Provannidae > Alviniconcha > Alviniconcha marisindica. Next base: position 1,019,647 of record JABMCL010002219.1, on the reverse strand, counting down.
CGTTGTTTTGTTTTCTCTCTCTTCTCTTCCACCATATGTCTTTCATTTTTATCTTCGGCTTATTGGCCAATTTGTACCCGCTGTTAGCTTGCCTGATTAGGGCAGCCATTTTGAATTTCTCTTTTCATCTGCATTTGTTTACATCCCGATGCTATGTCATCGGTAGTCCTGGTTAGCGATTTGCTTTATCAGTCTGCAGGCATTGTGTTTCTAGATGGAGGCCGGGTTAGTGAGAGGTTAGTTATGGTTAGTTTGTCTTTCCATCTGTTTGTCATTGTCATTGGCACAGTTATTTTTGCTTCTGTGCTGTTAAAGTGTTATGTCAAGTTAAGTCAAATCAAGTCAAGAACTTCTTTATTCCTTCAAAGGAAAATGTGGTGCCACATATAACTTATAAGGCCACAAAGACAGTGTACATTTGTAAAAGATTAACACTTGAGAAGTATGCAACAGCACAATATCGCACACATCACAATATTGAATATACAATAAACATAAGCAGCTACACCATGGCACTTCTTCGTCACTTGAACCCTCCCAGTCGATGCCAAAATTGATATCCGCAACTGGCTTGTACTGGAATGTCCATATTCCAGTTGCCATTTCCAACTTTTCGGGCAAATTTATCCGGAGTTTTGTGCACTGAAACTGTAGAAGCAACAATGCCAATGGCAGTTGAGTCTTATCGTGATGTAACGATTAGCCTTTGACTTTACAGCTCCAAGTAAACTCTCAGCCAAAACACACCCGATCACGCAGCTACAGCGGTTATTTCCTTTGCCCATTCTGCCGTGACATATTGGTCTTGTTTTGCGATTCATAAGCTTTTAAGACACTTGAAAATATGAAATTATTACTGAGGCACGGGATATATATATATATATATATATATATATATATATATATATATATATACCTGTATTTACTGTGTGAAAATATTTAGTCGGTGGAATATACCAAAGAGGAGATCTGAAGCTAAAAGTGGTCAAAATCAGTGTTCAGGGGCCCTTTAATGCACACAAACAAACACTGAGAAGTTAGGTACCATATACCAGAAGTCATTTATTGCCAGAACATCACTTTATCTATACATGTATGAACAAAGCTAGTCTACCATTCTACGTTTGTTTCATTAAGAAAAGACCAAGGCGCACATAAAAGCAACCGTAGAAAGAAAAAAACTTAAAAGCTATGTCCCATACATGTGAGAAAACACAAGGGAGTCATTCATAAAAAAAAATAGGCACAGATGCCAGGGTATGACAATAACTTTTTTCCCCACTTGCTCTGTAGGGCAAGTACATGAATTTCTACTTGCCCGAGTGGCAAAACTAGTTGCCCATGCCAGATTCTTAAAATCAACCATTTTGATTAAAATAGGCGATATGTTTGTCAAATGGATTTTGAAGGGTAGAAAGTGTGATAAAAGTTCTAAGTAGCAACACACACACACACACACACACACACACACACACACACACACACACACACACACCATCTTCCCCACAAAGTTACATAAATTTATAACATTGTTAATCGCCAGGTCCATGCTTGAAAGAGATAAATTCTGTAAAGTACTGAAGCTTATAATAAAAAAATTATACAGTGCCAGTGGTGCCTGTCTCAGTACTAATGGTATCAGCAATGAATCATTGCAATAACTCTGCCTCATTCTGTCATGTGTCATGACTTCTGTGAAAGCCAACAGGCAGTTACTGTTCATTTCATTCTAACACTGTAACAGTTTTAATTATTGTTAATATTAATGACCCAAAATGCCATGCATGCCCCAAGCCATGACCCAACAGCCCGGGCAGCTTGTATCAGTGGTTGTCTTTTTTAACAAAAGGATGAAGGAACTGTGCCAAACCTGCACCAGTCTCATTTATTTTCTGTTAATAAAGGATTCAGATTTATGCTAGTTTATTCCTGCCTTCATTATCTGTTATTTAAGAATGAGAAAGTTTTTGGTTTTGGTTTTTAAGGTCCAATGTTTCCCCTATTTCCACGATAAAACAAGATCGTGAGTAGTGTCCCTTTGCTGAACAGAAATTCCCGATCAGAACACAATTATCAATCTGAACATTTTAGCGGCCACAATTAGGTCTTTTAAAATGCTCATTGATTACACTTTGGATCTGACACCCCCCTTCTCCCCTTGCCCCCTATCCCTCCCTCAAAAGAAAGAGAAGACGAAGAAATTGCTTTAAAATTCCCACTAGTACTGGCATAGTTGTGGCCCATGTCGCCATTGCAGACACCCCAAGCAAATTCTTTCGTCTGCACTTGGGAACAACCTTCCTCTCTTTTGACTGGGATCTGTTAGCTTTCCCTTCCTCCGATGCTCCTTTTAAAAAGTTCACAGTCACACCAAAGCTAACTGAGTGTGAGCCATGCTTCGTCACAAGTAAAGAGAGCTAGCTTCTGATTGGCTTAATTGCACTGGCAAGCCAATCACATGCTATGACACTGAAGTTGGTCGGTTTGATGATGTAAAAGGAAACTGATGTTGCGATTGTGGAACCGCAAAACAAAAACTGTCACAGTGACTTGAAATCTAGTGCTTGAATTGAAATATGACACTGTCAATAAAAAAAATGATAACGATTTGCCCGGTCGGGCACGCCACTGAGATCTTCACCTGCCCGACCGAGTAAGTTACCTGCCCTGGGCAGTCAGGCAGTCCTTATTGTCATACCCTGGATGCATTCAGAGTGGAGTTAAACAGTATCATCATGTCAGTATTTTGTCACTCAATGAAGGCTCATTCCCTCTCCAGTCTAATCTCCCATTCATTATGGACACACACACACACACACACCAGTCTGAACAGTTTGCCTACACATGAGCTTTCTTGTATTCATTGGTGGCACTTTTAGCTGTTTTTGCAGCAGCTCAGGTGTTGGGTGCATTTCTTAGCAAGGAATGTCACAAAAAATCTTGCACTGCAGAAATGCAGTCAGTGTGTGCATTCAGGCTGTTTCTGAACTCGGTGTGTGCATTCAGGCTCTTTCTGAACTCGGTGTGGATTTTCCTCACTATCAAGAATGCCCGTTCACAGTCAGCATTGCTGTGAGGCAGGCACAGCAGGGCAACATACACCTTCGCCATTTCTGGGAACCTGAGTGTTCCCAGGGAAGTGTTCATGGAGATCACTCCAGACCTTGTCTAGTTTCCGTTGCTTGACTTTGGCGTCCACCATGGACGCAGCTCCTTCGTCGAGGAGCCTGAAGTCATCCCACTCCTATTTCAGCAGCTCTGTGTCCACATGTGGGGCAAACCTGTCTGCCAGCCTCACAGTCACAATAGGGGCATAGTCCAGGTCGTTCTTCTTGGAAAGGTCCAGCACCACCAAGTCGGGTAAAATGGGATCCTTGAAGGAGAACTTTTGGACCATCTTCCCCACTGCAGCAGCATAGATTGATCTCACGTCAGTAAAAAAAAAACTGCCATCGAATCCTGGGGGATACGAGGTCTTCATCATGCAGGTACGATCTGGCAGCCATCCCCACAGCAATGGTCTCGTTGTCATGCTGCAGCTCCCTGTCTGAGAAAGCAACTTGTTGCAAGTCCATGCCCTTGACATGCTTCATCTGGATGAACTTGACCAGCAGTTTCCGCAAGAGTTGATCCATCTCAGGCAACAGAACCCCAATCTTGGTTTCATCAGCCTGAAAGACTGTATTGAAGGCATTCAATACAGGCAGGATGTGTGCAAGAACAGCAGAGTGAGCTTTGTGACTGGCTCTTTCAGTCTGTCAAAGATCCTCTTCACTCTCCCTGCTTTCTCAACCTCAGGATGACTCATGAAGTAACTCGGCAGTGCAGTGTACTGGTTGAGGGTCCTGTTGCACACCTTTTCCAGTGAGAGCCATCGGGTTGGACAATGCTTCAAAATTTCAAGATCATCCACATCGGTGAACAGCTGGAAGTCTTTGTAGTCAGCCTTTCTCTTTGAGCTGTGCTGTGCTCAAAGAAGTAATAAATGTCCACAAACAGATCATCTACAGACACAGAGATGCTCTTCACTGCAGCTTTGACACACAGGTTGACAAGATGGCAGATGCAACCAATGCTGAAGACCTTGTTGTTCTTCTCCTTCAGGCGGGACAGGACACAGTTATCTGCCCCAAGCATGACGTTGCAGTTGTCACTGGTGAAGCCTATCGGGTTGTTCCAAGGAATGTTGTGTTCACTGAAAACATAAGACAAAAACAATAAGTGGAAATTCAGAAAACTGAAACGTATCATTCACAATCGACATGAAATGAATATACATGTATAAAAACAAATAATTAAGCACAATGCAATGATACATGTGTGATTGTCCCACACTGACTATAAATTATGCCATGATTCATTATACTATTACTATAGTCATAAAATAAATATTTCACTCCCCATGTTATGCTTAGATCTGTTGACATTATGGACTATAAATTATGCCATTATTCATACTACACTATAGTCATAAATATTTATATATATTTAATTTATTTATATATATTTCACACTCACCATGTTATGCTTAGATCTGTTGACATTATGAAAACAAAATGACTTTAAAAACAAAGAATAGGATTAGGAAGTCAGCATACCTCAGAACTGACTCAGCAGCATCAAATATCTGCTGGGCTCTTCCGCCTGGCACCGCTGGCATGTCCAGAATCCTTGTTTTGGCACCGTTTCCCTATTCAGAGACGCGGACAAGGATGGTGAGACGTTTTGCTTCATTCTTGTCATTGCTCTCGTCGATCGTAAGAGAGAATGGTCCTGTCTTGCATCTATCTATCGCTGGCTTTGTGAAAGCTGGGGCCAGGCTCCCCTTGATCACTTGCATAGTCTTCGTGTGCTTACATGTGAAGCTCGCAGCTGCCTCACTATCCGGAAACATTCGACGAACAAGATCTGTAAAATGATCGGCGATTGCTGCCGGAAGGTTGTGCTCAGCAACAAATTGACAAAAGAGTACCTCTGACTCGAGTGTGCTGTTTTGCTGCTTGTGTGTCTTGAAGTGGCAGTCAGTGGGCCTAAAAGTCTTTGTCTTCTCCAAACATGCTATAGGCCTGCCATCTCGAAATGAGATTTGAGGTTATACACACCCGACACTGCCACCTTGATGCTTTTGTAGCAGGGTATGCAGTATGTACATTCTTCACCCTTCGGCGAGAGCTTGATAATTCCCGCATACTTCTGCTCCCATTCTTTCTGGTGGTGACCACTGTGTTTGGGGTTTTTCGCTGGTGGCACTGGCATTTTGAATTTCTTTTGAAGTAAAAAGCAATGTTGTGCATGCGCAACTTTAAATCTCACTTCTGACAAGATTTCTTAGCCTATTGCACTAGGCCAGTCAGTGTGCATTAGGCGATGTCATGTGTCGGCTGCTCCTTCGACGGTTTTTCAATCTTTTTGCTTGATTAAAAAATAAAAATAAAATTCTCATGAAATGTATGTTTACCCATATCCATTTTCCAATATGGCCGTATCCCCCCAAATAATGAAGAAACCGTATTTTATACGGGTAAACCGTATGGGTTGACAGGAATGTAAACCACTTTTGCCACCTTGTGGATGTCACACCAGCTTGAAAAATGTCTAGTGCAACCACTGGAAATTAAAAGTGTGAGGGGAAATGTTTTGTAAAAAGTGGTTTAAAATACAGGTGGTTTCTCATCAGAGGTGCCACTGTATTGTGTGTATACTCTTCTGTCTCCCCCCCCCCCCCCCCCCACCCCCACCCACCCATAGCATTTAGGTATGCTTGCCATGTTGTCATTGTTTTGTAAGTACTGCGTTGTATGTACCTTGGGCAATTAAATTTTGTTTTAATAAAAGGGCACTGTAGAAATTTGTATTGTATCATCTATTTCTATAATTATGATTTAACGTTAGAAAACCAGGGCACACTTGGACTCTTGATTTGTTTTCTCTGCCTCCTCCCCCCACCTGGAACATCTCTTTTTATAACATGAACATCAGTTTTAGTCATTTTACAGATTTATATGAAGTCATAAAATAGCACACACACCCCAGACACATCAACGTTGCTGTCTTTGGACATTCACGAACATGAAGCAAACAGAATACAAGGGATTATGTGTTCCTTTTTATCTGTGAAGGGGTGTGGGGGGGTGAAGTAGGACATGATGTGGTAATTGCAATCCTGTTGTCTATCCCAGATACACCACCAACAGCGGACTGACGGTCCACAAACGCCGACATCTGGGTTATCGGCCTTACAAGTGCGGCGGATGTGGGAAAGGTTTCTACACCCAAGGTGACCTCAAGAAACATGGCAAAGTCAACTGCACAAAACCTGTCTCCTTGTAGGTGCCACTGTCTTGTCGGTGAATTGTTCAATTTTATGAATGTCACTTCTGGCTTGCATGAATTTCGTGAAAAATCACATGAGTAAATGTAATGATGAGAAGGGATGGTGGTACCTAGCAAGAGCCCTTGCTCTCAAAAGCCAGGTTAACCCAATGCCACTTAGACCCGACGGCGGCCATCCTTATTCTGTCCCTACAGCAGGGGACATAACTCCGCAAAGGACACATACCTGGTATCTTTAAAAAATCGCAACAAAATGGATATGGATCACCAATCTTTGCAAAAAATGTCAACAGAATCAGAAGATGTACAGCTTTCAAGTGAACACACAATTAGTCTCTTCACAAATGGTAAAGTCACTAAAAATTGGTAAAAAGATTATTCCATCACTCCACCAAATATATTCAACCAAGACGATGAAAGGGAAGTCCTAACCTGAGTCCAAAAGTGGCACAAAGAAGATGAAAATGGCAATTATAACCACACCAAAGCCTCCAGGAATGCTGTCCACTCAATTGAAATGGATGTTTGAAATTTAAGTTCACAAATTACTGTTAGTTTACATTTCACAAATCATGGATGGAAAAGAAAAGAAAAAGGGAAAAAATGTCCGTAGTCTCCAACTTGAAAAGAATGAAACGATGCACAGCTGAACTTACAGATGCTAAGTTAAGAACAGTTCACACCTGTACAGTTCACAGTTCACACCTGTACAGTTCACAGTTCACACTTGTACAGTTCACACAGGTATCTGTTCAGTGCTGCTGTGCCAGTTGAAGATGAAATGGAGCAAAGCATGGGGCTTTGCACAGGTGAACACAGCACAGAAGACATCCATAGTTCAACTGAATGGCGTATCCCTTTGGTGTACGGCGCTTGTTGTTCTGGCACTGAAAACAGTTTTGCTTCCTGCCAGGATACTTGGAGACAGCATGTGAACCTGGGTCTGATGCTGTGACACCCTTCATAGACACAGGCTGGGCAGGTACCCTCTGTCTCACAGATCTGCCTGCAGACAAGGCACGCAGAACATCCATCCAGCCGAAAACTGATGTGCTCCATGATTTTTGGCTGCACCTGTTGTTTTTGAATTTCCTTGAAAACAATTGATCATGGCTGATTGGAAGAGCCACCAGCAAAGGTATCTCCACCACTTCACAGAGGGACGACCCACGGGGTAGTAGGCATGGTGCTGATCCATCAAATCAACACCCCCATGTGGGCGTTGTAGGCAATGATGGGTTGAGGAATGGTGACATCTTGGCTTGTCCCCCCTGGGGCCGTCCAGGTGACAGAGCCTGTTTTAGCATCAGCATTGGTAGAGAGCACAGCAACAGCTCTCTTGTCTCGCCATACTGTTGCCGCAAGGTTCCCATCTTGGCGAAATGTACTTCATTTCTTTAACCGTGCTTTGCGCAGATCTGCTGGCCAGCCTTCTCTGTTCACACAATGGTGAAGCAGGAGTTGTCATTTTCCAGTAGGTCAGCTGCAAGTTTTACAGAACTGAAAAAATGTCAAAATACAAATGGTGACCTTTATCCAGGAAGGTGCGCCCATTTTGTTGGTGACATAGTGTCCAACTCCATTTGTCATTGGCTCTTTGATGCGTCCCAAGTACACATCATATTCTAGCATGTACCCAGTCCTGGTCTTGCCCATGACATCAGCAATAGCAGGCACCCTCAACAGGGGATCCAGCGACCAGTCCATGTCGGCTTCGGGGAGGTGATGAATTCCAAACATGTACTGGATGTACAAAAAGATTTTCATTTCATCTGGAGTTGTCTCAGTCCAGTATTTGTCATTTTCTGCAGCAGCTTGCTTCTGGGTGGCATATTTGTTCGTCTGCTCAGAAAGTATTTCGAAAAACAAATCAGGTACAAACAGGTCAAAAAATCCATGGGTGTGGCAGTGGGAGGAAGTGTGTGGGTGTAGGTTTGGGAGTGAACTTGTGCTCAATTGTGACGTCTTTAGTTTGATCTGTCCAGCTCTCATCAACTTTGGCTTTCTTGGTCTTCTGCTTACCGGCTCGTTTATGTTTTCGTGGAGCACGAGGCACAGGTAAATCATCATCGTCACTAGCGCTTTCTCTTTCATCTCTTCTACCGTTGTCACTGGAATTGTCCTCCGACAGCTCATTGTCCGATTCCAAAATTCCACCACGGACCACGATGTCCAAATCGACATCGGACTGTTCTCCCTTTGTCATTTCTTCCAGCGTAAATCCGTGGAAATCTTCCTCATCTTCATCACTCTCGCCAACAAGCACCCTCCAAATCGCCATCAGATCCTCATCCTCCATCTTGACCCAGAAAAATGCGTCCTAAAACTTTGCCCAACTTCAAAAATTCATAAAACTCGATTGAATTGTAATTGTAAACACGGAACTGAACTCCGAGAATGGAAGCGTTATTCTGCGAGATTTGCCGAAATGCATTGTGGGTCGCTTAGTCATAGTAGTATTCAAAAAGTTTGTTTGTTCAGCGGGTGCGCTAGGGCTTTGTAAGGATCACAAGCGGCCATGGCGGCGGGCGCGCTAGGGTGCTACAAGTGGCATTGCATGATCAAGCAAGGTCACCACATGGATGGGTCAAGATCACAGTGAAGGCTCCTGTAACTAAAATATAACCATTTCTGCTATATCTTTAGAACTGTTGATCCTTTTGTAGCCAAAAGTAGTTTGATGGTATATCCTCATAAGCTGGTGTGTCTAGCTCTTATCCATCTGGAGCACATTTTCTAAGTCCACCACTGAGCTAAGGCTAGGCAGTGTTTCCTGAGTGCACTGACATTTTTACGTCAACTTGGTCACGCTGGCCCTCTTGACGCCTGCTGACAGCACCACGTCACAATCAGCTGGGTCATGGTAGTTTGACAGGACTTACACAGGCTTGGTGTCCTGCCAGTTTACAAAAACCAGCTCATCCCACTGAGCGACCTGGAATTCATGTCTGAGCACTTGTCGTCGGTTTCTTCCAGCCACGATAGCAGCAGGCAGGTCCTTCCTGTTGGCACGGGCAGTGCCACATGCTGACTGCCCAGCAGCCTCAGGTTCTTCATCAGGGGCACACTGGTGAAGTAATTGTCAAAGAACACCTAGGCATTGGTCCTGTGCAGCATCACGACCATGTCCATGACGACTGTAGCCAAGGCCGTGCTCCACTCCCTGTTGGTCCTTGCCGGTATAAACTTGAAAGTTGACTGTGTAGCCAGTCTCACTCTCGCAGAGGGTCCAAAGCTTGACTCCCCATTTGATGGGCTTCATGGGAAGATATTGCCGGAAGGCCAAGCGACCCTGAAACTTCACCATGGTCTCGTCCACAGTGTAGCGCCCACCTGAAACATGTATGATGTAACATTCATAAGTGATCTGTAGAAATACCTGGATTATACCCCTGAAGGGAGGCCGGGGATGTCTGTTGTTACCTCCTGTCTGGCATCTCAGGGCTGTCATTTGATTCCCATTTCCTGTCTCCTCTCTTGTTTTCTTTCTGCCTAGTCCTCTTGCTCTTTGTGTCTTGGCATTTTTCTGCAAATGGTCCATTCTCCTGACTTTTTTCTGGAAAACTCTCAAATATTTTTCTTTAAGGGTTAGGCTTTTTTGTATGCCTCTTGTTGAGCAGCTAGGAGATGATAGTTGGTAGGTGGTATGTGCAGCTTGCTGCCATATGGTATTGGTATTTTCCATTATGCATTTTTATAAAAAAAATTTTTTATATCGTGTCTGTCCATTCCTTTTTTATATTTTTCTTTAACCTGGTATCGATAAATTCGACGGAATGGTGAATGATACCAGCATGTCCTAGCCTTACGTGCTCTTTTAACAGGGGTTATATTGAAGGGACTAACTCTTTGAAAATTTGTGTCTGTATGTTTTAATATTTATGATTGCAAAGTGATTGGTTTTGTACATTGACTTGACAGAGGGTTGATATATATGTGAGAAGAGTTTAGAAATGTGTATTTGCTTATGACCTGAGTTTGACTGACTTGAGGTGACCCTATGTGGTTACAGGACATTAAAATCCAGTTACTACTACTACTACTACTACCTGGATTATAACACACACAATTGGCTTTTATAAATTTCTATATATCACAGAATGAGCCAGCAGTTTCTCTGCTCCCTCCTAAGTTTGGTAACCGCACTGACTGACTGGGCGTAAAACACCAAGTTATTTACTTACTTACTCCTAAGTTTGGTGACATACTTTCCAAAGTGAGTGTTTTTGTCTACAGGCTGTTTGGTCTGTGCCAAGCATGTTGCTATGTCTTTGTCTAATTCATGGCACTCATCCGCAGGCATATCATGTTTCTTGACTATGCCAAGTGTAGGTAAGGAGGACAGACGTGGCACAGGGGCACTTTAAAGAGAGGATAACTGATGACATTGTTGTATGCTGCTGCTTTTTTCGTGTTTTCTCTCCCTTTCAGAAGTTTTCTGTAATCTCTTCTCATGCCTCCAGCCATGGCTGAAAGCACCAATTAACTAACAAAACGTATGGCTAGCCCTGATATAACCCTGTGTGGTTGACTGGGCTCAAAGCTAGCCCTGATATAACCCTGTGTGGTTGACTGGGCTCAAAGCTAGCCCTGATACAACCGTGTTGTTCACTGGGCTCAAACCACATATGATATAACCCTGTGTGATTCACTGGGCTCAAAACTAGCCCTGATATAACCCTGTGTGGTTCACTGGGCTCAAAGCTAGCCCTGATATAACGCTGTGGTTGACTGGGCACAAAGCTAGCCCTGATATAACCCTGTGTGGTTCACTGGGCTCAAAGCTAGCCCTGATATAACGCTGTGGTTGACTGGGCACAAAGCTAGCCCTGATATAACCCTGTGTGGTTCACTGGGCTCAAAGCTAGCCCTGATATAACGCTGTGGTTGACTGGGCACAAAGCTAGCCCTGATATAACCCTGTGTGGTTCACTGGGCTCAAAGCTAGCCCTAATATAACGCTGTGGTTGACTGAGCTCAAAGCTAGCCCTGACATAACCCCGTGCAGTGTGTTTTACAAAATATGAAACGTGTGTGTGAAATGTTTGTGTGAAATATTTTTAAAGGGTTATTCAGAACTTTTACATAGAACGTTTTACAATTTCCTTTATAAATAACTAGGAGATAAATTTCATGTTAGCCCTAATATAACCCTTTGTTGTTGACTGAGCTCAAAACACCAATAACTAACCCTGTGTGGTTGACTAGGCACAAAGCTAGCCCTGATATAACCCTGTGGTTGACTGGGCTCAAAGCTAGCGCTATGTGGTTGACTGGACTCAAAGCTAGCCCTGATATAACCCTTTGTGGTGTTGTGTTTTTGAACCCGAAAACACCAAATTATTTGAAGAATCGGAGTCAAAGGTTCCACCTCTTGGCATCCGCATTCTTCCCCTCTTGGAGAAATCCAAACTTAACCTAAATCTGGTAAACTTAACCTAAATCCCTTGTTGGACATCGTCCCTTGGAAACTTTCAGTTCCTGCAGTCCGTTTTGACCTAACCAGTTTCAAAAAAGATACAACAAACCCAGAAATATATAAACAGCTCTATTTACAACTTATCTCTGACTATCCTTTATCAGAAAACAATTTCACCGACGGTTCTAAAACAGAGGAAGGAGTTGCTGCGACGGCTGTATCCACAAAACGAATTAAAAAAACTTTTACATGTCGGTTTCCAGATGACAGTTCAATATGTACAGCAGAGTTGAGGGCTATTCTTTTAGCTCTCAAACATGTTTATTATTCCAAAGGAAAATCATTTTTGATATTATCTGATTCCCTTTCATCGTTACAGTCCTCATATAACCTAAAATATGATCATCCAGTCTTAGTTCAGATTTTAGAATTATAAACAGAAATAACAAGAGAGTGGAGAGAGATTGTTTTCATTTGGGTTCATGGCCATGTTGGCATTAGGGGAAATTCGGCTGCAGATTCTGCAGCTAAGGATGCCCTTGATGGAGACATCTCGGTTGAGCTCATCCCATTCTCAGACCTAAAATCACGCACAAATAAATATATATTAGAACTGTGGCAGTCTGAGTGGGATGAGTTCCCGGAAAATAAATTACATCAGATATTCCCAGTATTAAAAGAATGTATCGTTTGTTCTCGGACAAACAGAAAAGGAGAAACTGTGATGGCCCGATTGCACATTGGCCATTCTTTTATTACTCATTCCTTTTTATTGAAGGGTGAGGAACCGCCAATGTGCATCGGATGTGATAAACGTTTAACCATAGAGCATATTTTACTTACTTGTTCAGATTTTATTGAAACAAGAGAGAGCCACTTTACAGTTAAATCACTGCGCATGTTATTTCAATATATTTTACCTGAGAAGATTTTTAACCTTTTGAAAGAAATCAATATTTTTGGAATTCTTTTAATCTGAGATCATTTTTAGTTATGTTTATGTTATACACCTTTTAAGCATGGTTTTAAAACTGTATATAGACTCATTTTAAGAAATACATATTATTAAAATATATGAGATGTGTATCGCCCTGATATAACCGCACCGGTTGATTGGGCGTAAGACACCAACTTACTTACTTACATCCAAAATAACATTAACAGTTGACTTTGAGTCAGTATCAATAAAACTAGAAAATAGGTCACGTGTACATCCGGTCTTCGTTGAAACTGTGTCCGGCTGTATCATATATGATACACTGCTCTTCTTTGACTGTTTTGTGTGTCTACTGGTGCAGTACAGTCACTGAGTCGAAGTGTTATTTCTTTGTGTGGAACTGCGTGAAACAATTCCTGTCCTTGTTCAGGCACAAGTGCGCCTTGCTGTTGCTCTTGCAGCGTTGTCGGCTTCCTGTCCACTCGGGGAGATGTCCACAGCCGTCCAGACCCACGGTTTGTTTGATAAAATTTGTTGTACTCCACCACTGAAAACTTGTCCAACACAAAAGAAAAAACTGTGTGTATCGTATATGATACATACGGCTCTGGAACTGTTTCCTCCCTCGTCTGAGTTGTCTGCCACCAGCGGCGTATCAGCCGTACTTTTATAGCAAGTGGGTCATGACCCCCCCCCACCCCCCCCCCCCCCCCCCCCCCCCAGATCCTGTTTTTGGGTAGAGTGTTATTCAACTTCCCGGTGTTGATCAGTAATAAGCAGAACTTTTGCCTGTCGCATATTTTTCGGGCAAAACGTATTTAAAAACATGTACTATAGTTAGACACTGTGAAATGGCAGGGTCAGCGTTTCCCTGACTGAACTCTACATAGTTTAGTTACTGACGTGAAACCTGACAGGAACATCACACATAGAGTGTATAACAAACTGATGAAAGGTTTTCGGGGTGAATGTGTGAAAAAAGTCAGTCTTTGATAAGAGGAATATAATCAGAGAAAAACACTCGTCGGCGGATTTGTATACATGTAATTAAATACCACGGCCCCCCAAGGTCTGGTCAGGTGAAAATTGTTTCCTAGTTGTTGGTGTGTGTGTGTGTGTGTGAGAGAGAGAGAGAGAGAGAGAGAGAGACACACACACACACACACACACACACACACACACACACACACACACACACACACACACACACACACACACGACAGACAAACAGAGACAGAAATTAAAATGTTGGGAGCCCGCATTATATAAACAGGCTCCCAAGCATGCGTTTTTCTAAAATAGGCAGGACGTTGATCACTGGATCATTTCATATAGACTTCAAAACACACAAAAGGTTAAAAAGTTAAACACATATAGAAGGTTGAAAAGTACGCGTATTTTAATGGAACAAACAAAACGAGTGCACATGTTCTAAGTAGATCCATTCTTCAGGCTACAAGCAGACAGAAAAGAATGAAACAAACAATGGCGGAAACTGATGAAATCACTTGACTTTCAGTTGGTTCCCTTTGGCTGACTGTTGGTTGTCTGAACAAAGGCGAACCAATTGAAAGACATATATCACAGCAGTGGTACGATGGTATGGGAACGATCAGCAACATCACAAAATGCTGGAATGGTAAACATATCAAGAGGAATGCTGCAGTAGTATCTATACAATCAGCGATATCACAGCAATGCTACAGGGGTAAATATACAAATACACAAACGATGATATAGCAATACTGCAGTGGTACATATACAAACATACAATCTCCGACACCACAGCGACGCTGCAGTGGTCATTTAATCTACAGCCATACCATCAGCAACATCACAGCGATGCTGTAATGGTCATTTAATCTACAACCATACCACCAGCAACATCACAGCGATGCTGTAGTGGTCATTTAATCTACAACCATACCATCAGCAACATCACAGCGATGCTGTAGTGGTCATTTAATCTACAACCATACCATCAGCAACATCACGGCGACGCTGCAGTGGTCATTTAATCTACAACCATACCATCAGCAACATCACAATGATGCTGTAGTGGTCATTTCATCTACAACCATACCATCAGCAACACCACAGCGACGCTGCAGTGGTCATTTAATATACAACCATACCATCAGCAACATCACAGCGATGCTGCAGTGGTCTTTTAATCTACAACCTTACCATCAGCAACATCACAGCGATGTGTGTGTCAGTTGGGGGCGGGGGTGGGGACTGGGAGGGATGGAATTAAGGGTAGGTAGTAATATAATGATTCATTTTCTTTATATATTGCTGCTTCTCATATGGCACATGTACTTGCATATTATACATTGTTAGTTGTCATAATTATATGTATCATGTTTGTGAAACTTAGAAAATGTTGGAGAATGTAAAGCGCATTGAGTTTGGGTACACCAGAGAATAGCGCTATACGAAAGTTATCTATTATTATTATTTAATCTACAACCACACCATCAGCAACATCACAGCGATGCTGCAGTGGTACACGTACAAACACACAATCCACAATACCACAACAATGCTGCAGTGGTACACGTACAAACACACAATACCACAACAATGCTGCAGTGGTACACGTACAACAGGCGATATTGCAGCTGTAAACGTACAAACATACAGTCAGCAATACCGCAACAATGCTACAATGTTGGATATCCAAACAGCAATATAAAAGAAAATTTTATAGAGCGCGTTTAGAGACTCAAAGTGCTTTACAACTCGAAGAAAAACATGCAGCGCGCAAATACCCACATACAAATCAAATGGCATATAAACAAACAAAAAGGCCGCTATGCACCGCCAAATTTGGAATATTACGGCATTGCAACACCTGCAAATGTTCAAACGGTGAAATCACAGTAACGCTATATACTGTGTGTGTGTGTGTATATATATATACACACACACACACACACACACACACACACACACACACACACAACACATATATATATATATATATATATATATATATATATATATATCGCCCTTACGTGCCAGTGGTCACTGATGAGCTACTCAGGTATGGAAACACGTGTCTGACCCAGGCAACCAACATAATAATGGTCCCCACCAGGATCAGGTTTTGGATAACCCCTCTGCTCTCTGCCTGGCGTTGTGGACCAAAAATTGGATTCGCCTCTCCGGACTCACTGGAATCTAACCTCAAGACAGTTTTGTCCAGAACATGCCGTGTTTTTCACTCCGCGCACTGCCCTGTTCCTTCGCTACGGGTCCTTCTTGATTGTCTGTTAACCCTTACGGCGCTTATGTCACATGCCCACCAAGCTGCCCGCCGATGTCGCATTTATGTGCCCAAATCTGGGGACTGTTTTACACGAATTGGTAATGAAGGAAGTGCAACCTTAAACTGATGAAAACATGAACTATTAAACTTTATTCTGGAAAACATTGCAAAAAAAATAAAAATAAAAAATCCGAAGGAAATTACTGGCGTTTAAAGATAATGACTACATTCGGTGCCAGAGTCGGAAAAACAGCTGGCGCTAGGAGCTGCTGCATTCCAGAACTGCTGGCGTTGAAAGGGTTAAGCTGGTTGTAAATTAATTAATTAACGCTTAAAAGGTGCTACCAGGAACTGGTACTATCTCTGGTGGCCTGCTGGTGGCATTTCCCTCGTTTCTTGATAACCATTATGTAGGATATCATGATAATGCAACAGGTCGCATATGCCATTATGGTTGGCACGAATATATTTGCCATAGAACTCTATGGGGTTAAATCCTACAACTGCAAGCGATGACAAATGGTTTTCTGAGTACTTCTCAACCTCATGGTGTAATATTTCAGATCCGGGTTAAAAACACACGCTTATTTAATATATAAAACACCTAAAGGGTTAAAATGAACGCTTATTTCATATATAGCGGGCTAAAAAGAAGGCTTAATATGAAAATATTCTATATTAATAAGACAATAATACGATAGAGCTTTGAGGGCCCCCCCCCCCCCCCCCCCCCCCCCATCCCCGCTCTCTCTCTGTTTTACTTTTGTTTGCTTACGATAGTGTAACGTTTGTTGTGCTCTCTCTCTCTCTCTCTCTCTCTCTCTCTCTCTCTCTCTCTCTCTCTCTCTCTCTCTCTCTCAGTTTTATTTTTGTTTGCTTGGGTCCTTCGTGATCTTCTCTCTTTCGTTTGTGGGCGGGAAAAGGATCCTTTAATTTTGAACCGCACGTCATCAATCTTGACGAGTTTCCCCAGGGTGGGACCCGCCCGAGACGTAACAGTACAAGCGAACAAGCAACAGAATGCTGTAGAATGGACACTGTGGACTGACTGCGTCACCACAAAACTGAAAAGTGACGAGTTTCCCCATGGTGGGACCCGCCCGATACGTAACCGGCACAAGCGAGCAAGCTAACACTGTAGAATGGACACTGTGGACTGACTGCGTCACCACAAAACTGACGAAACTCGCGCGAACCGCTAGTCCACCATGGTCACGTCACGTCCCTTGAAGGTCAGTTGGAAGTCAGAGGGCGTTGCCCTGCCAACGGCGTCCCAGTAGGAGGGCGGAGGAGGGCTGGAGGGCAGGACTGGCTCTGTGGCCGGGAACACCCTGTTGTTGGAGAGGGCGCTGGCCGGACGCGCGTATTTGATGGTGCTCTGGCTTTAAACACGACAACAGCACGGTTACAAACAACGACAGTAGAGTTACAAACAATAACGGTACAGTTACAAACAATAACGGTACAGTTACGAACAGCAGAGTTGCAAACAATAACAGTAGAGTTACAGTAGAGTTAAAACGATAACAGTTACAAACAGCAGAGTCACAAACAATAACAGTAGAGTTACAAACAATAATGGTACAGTTACGAACAGCAGAGTCAGAGCAATAAGAGTAGAGTTAAAACAATAACGATACAGTTACGAACAGCAGAGTTAAAACAATAAGAGTAGAGTTACAAACAACAACAGTACGGTTACAAACAGCAGAGTTACAAGCAATAAGTGAGTTATAGAACTCTACTGCAGTAGAGTTAAAACAATAACAGCAGAGTTAAAACAATAACAGTACGGTTACAAACAACAACAGTACAGTTACAAACAGCAGAGTTACCAACAATAACAGTAGAGTTATAGTTGAGTTACAAACAATAACAGCAGAGTTACAAACAATAACAGAGTTACAGCTGTAGAGTTACAAACAATAACAGGAACACTTGTTTAATATGACAATAGCAAAACAGGTGCCAGTTTTCAGGGTAGTCACATATTTGCTGCTCGGTACGAATACCCATAACAGTAAAGTTAGAAACAACAACAATAGAGTTACAAACAATAACAGTAGAGTTACAAACAATAGTTACAAACAATAAAAAGTTAAAAAGAATGCTCATTTCATATGACAATACAAAAACAAGTGCCAGTTTTCGGGGTAGTTGCAAGCGACACACATTTGCTGCTCCTGTAGCCACAACAACAGAGTTACAAATAATAACAGTAGAGTTACAAACAATAACAGCAGAGTCGTTACAAACAATAATAGGAGAGTTACAAACAATAACAGTAGGGTTACAAACAATAAAAAGTTAAAAGGATCGCTTATTTAATATGACAACACAAAAACAGGTGCGAGTTTGGGCTTCAAGCGGTGTTTTGTCGTGAACATGAAAATGTACTTATCCGGTTTCAGTTTTGTATGGTTCGAGTGTTTGGAAGAATGTTTTGTTCTGTCTTGTCGTAGTAAATTAGCGTTCCTTTGAACATTTTCTGTGTTTGGGTCTTGTTTTCGAACGCTAGCAGTCATCCTTGTTTCGGAATTTTTGTCCCACCAGTACATTTAGCTAATTAATTAATTCTTGGATTTTAGCGTCTCACTGACAGCACAGGGTTACATCAGGACGAATCACACATTCAAACTGATTTTACTCCAGTTCCGAGCAGGAGTCACTAAATCACAAGCCTGTCTGATTTGCTGTCACAACGTTAAAAAGCAGCCATTCATCTATCAATGCACAACAATTCATGGTTTAGAACGTCTAAAACTAATATCTACTCAAAAAAAAAAAAAATTTTGACTGCTAGCGTTCTCAAACAAGAACTTTTCTTTGTTTGGATCTAATTTCTATTCCATTTCTTGATACCTCTAATGACATCTATACAGAAATCATCGGCTGGAACCGACTTCTTACCCCCTTGCTGGATGCTGTTTAAACTTGTAGATGGCCAAGGAGGCACCGACAGCGATGAGAGCAGCGGCACCGCAGACAGCAACAACAACCAGCAGCACGTCAGTGCCGTCGTCCGAACCATCTTCACTTTCATTCCCCGATGAAGCAAGATCGACTGAAGTCAAATTTAAAGAAAAAGTAAATTCTTTTTAATCCATCAAAACATACCCAAGAAGATACCCTACAAATAGCATAAAATGCAATACACTTTGATGCTTTACAACGCATTCAAACGAACATGCAGAGTTGGTTAGAATTAAAATTCAAACCATTATCTTCAGACGGGCAAAAAAAGAAGAACACACACACACACACACACACACACACACACACACACACACACACACACACACACACACACACACCACCACCACCACCACCACCAGTGGATAACGTGTTGAAATCTTGTGTATGTGGGTGGGGTGTGTGTGGGTGTGAGAGAGAGAGAGTGTGTGTGTGTGAGAGAGAGAGAGAGTGTGTGTGAGAGAGAGAGAGAGAGAGAGAGAGAGAGAGAGAGAGAGAGAGGAGAGAGAGAGAGAGAGAGAGAGAGAGAGAGAGAGAGCGTACATGTGTGTGTGGGCGCGCGCGCGTGCCTGTGTGTATGTGTGTGTGTGTGTGTGCGTGTGTCTGAGAGAGAGAGACAGACAGACAGAGAGAGAAACAGAGAGGGAGAGGGGCTGAAGACTGACATTGACACTGAGTGACGTCAGTGGCGCCCATGACGTCCCAGCTGCGGCCGTGAGGGCAGGGCAGACAGGCGGAGGATCCCGTCAGGTTCTGGTACTGTCCCAGCGGACACAGCACGCACTCCCCGTCCACCTCCATGCTGCCCGCTAGACATTGCACTGGACAGTGGCAGCACGTTCGTTAGTATCACATCAACCCTGGCAGTGGACACAACACAACCCCCGCCTACTGGACACTGGACAATAGCAGCATGTTCATTACTATGGCCCCCCCCCCCCCCCCCATCCCAACACACACACACACACACACACACACAATGACAACAAATGCTAGCCTCCCCCCCCCCCCCCCCCACACACACACACACACACCGAACACTCACCACAAACCATGTCAATCGCTGTGGACCCAATGGGACAGTAGATGACGACGCCGGAGTCCGCTTTCGTCACATCCGGTGTGATGACGCGACCGCCCACGACTACGGTGAAGAGAGAAGCTGTGTCATTGACCGCCGTGAAAAACGACTGCTCCACCACTGACAGCTGCTCTTCGTAATTGGTGAAGGCGTCGGTATTATCTGCAAGACACGAACACAAGCAGTGGCGACTGTGGTCTGTTTGTTTTCCTTGCTCTACACAACGTTTAAGTCTGATCGTATTCACACGTCAAGCAATCGTACCACACAGCAAGCTCCGACTACTAATTTGACTGGACCGATCGCTTCTACGATGGAAGAGCTCGGGAAATGAATGACTACACCTACTGCTGAATAATTAACAGGGGAGCACGCTCTCTCTCTCTCTCTCTCTCTCTCTCTCTCTCTCTCTCTCTCTCTCTCTCTCTCTCAGTCTCCCCCCCCCCCCCCCGCCCCCATCACCAGCACCACCACCACCACCAAATCTCTCTCCCAATATCGTGACGCCGGCTCTGAAGAGTCAACCTACTTTCATCGACAACTGTACTGTTTCCGAAATCGAAATGAAGCTGGAGAGTCATTTGCAGCATGTCGCTGCTCCGCTTGCGCCTCCTGGAGGTGAGGCAGCTGGGGCTGAGCTCCGTGTAGCACAGATTCTGGGAGGCGCAGGGCAAGGAGACACGCAGGTTCTGCAGCACCTGGTCCTGCACGGAGGTAGACGTGGTCTCGTCGCACGCGGCGTCCATCGGGACAGAGCGGGAGATGGTCAGCGCGCCGATCGTAGTGGGCCCTGATGGGGAGACACACACACACACACACACACACACACACACACACACACCACACACACACACACACACACACACACACACACACACACACACACACACACACAGAGTTAACACACATACAGGTAACATATACAGTTCATACATAGACATGCATGTAGTTAAACACACAGATACACATACACACAGACACCTAACACCTAACACCTAACACACACACACACACACACACACACACACACACACACACACACACACACACACACACACACACACACAGAGTTAACACACATACAGCTGATACACAGACACGCATGTAGTTAAACACACAGATATACAGTTAACACACAGACACCTAACACACACACACACACACACACACACACACACACACACACACACACACACACACACACACACACACACACACACGCACGCACGCACACACACGAGTAACACAAAGACGCGAATATACTTAACACAGACACACATACAGGTAACACACATACAGTTAACACACATACAATTATCACACACAGACACACATACAGGTAACATACACAGACACACATACAGATAACACGCACACATACAGTAAAAAAAACCCATACATACAGGTAATACACACGCACACATACAATAAAAACACACATACATACAGGTAATACACACAGATGCAAATACAGTTGACACAGACACATGCAGTTACACACAGACACACATATAGTTAACATACATATACATACAGGTAATACACACAATTAACACGCAGACACACACACACTACCACACAGATGCATGTACAGTTAAGACACACAGCTACCGCACATAATTATAGGCACAAGTAACCACACAGACTCACCTAAAGTTATCACACAGACATGCATACAGTTAACACACATACAATTAACACAGACAGTTAACACGCACAGACGCACATACAGGTAACACACATACACACATGCAGTAATCACACACACACACACACACACACACACACACACACACACACACACACACACACACACACACACACACCACACGCACGCACGCACGCACGCACGCACGCACGCACGCACGCACGCACAGTTAACATACACAGACACACATACAGTTAACATACACACAGAGACACATATACAGTTAACACACACATATACATACAGTTAACACACTGATGAGAACGGGTAGCGCGCCTGCTGTTGCGGCTGCTGTGCCTTACCCAGGTAAGGCGGCCCGAATTTCCAGCAAGAGATAATGAAGTACAACAACAACAACAACAAGCACTCACGGGTGCAGGAGGGCAGGTCCGGCAGAAGCTGCTGGTCTCTCTGGTGGTTCCAGACATACCCGCTTTCCTCCCCACACGTGTAGAGGGGGAATGAGGTGGGGGACAGGTACCCCGGCAGACAGGTTACATTGCACGTCATCAGGTAAGGAGACTGTTCCTCCGTGCACCTCAGAAACGCCCCTTGAGGTCTGTGCAGCTGGGCACACACTGGAAAAGAAGAGCAACCTCCTTCAGACAGTTGCACACACTGGAAAAGAAGAGCAACCTCCTTCAGACAGTTGCACACACTGGAAAAGAAGAGCAACTTCCTTCAGACAGTTGCACACACTCTGAAAATGAACAGGGACCTCCTTCAGACAGTTGCACACACTGGAAAAGAAAAGCAACTTCCTTCAGACAGTTGCACACACTCTGAAAATGAACAGGGACCTCCTTCAGACAGTTGCACACACTCTGAAAATG
This sequence comes from Alviniconcha marisindica, assembly GCA_018857735.1. Taxonomy (NCBI): domain Eukaryota; kingdom Metazoa; phylum Mollusca; class Gastropoda; family Provannidae; genus Alviniconcha; species Alviniconcha marisindica. The sequence continues at coordinate 997,089 of JABMCL010002219.1, read as the reverse complement.
AACAGGGACCTCCTTCAGACAGTTGCACACACTCTGAAAATGAACAGGGACCTCCTTCAGATAGTTGCACACACTCTGAAAATAAAGAGGAACCTCCTTCAGACAGTTGCACACACTCTGAAAATAAAGAGGAACCTCCTTCAGACAGTTGCACACACTCTAAAAATAAAGAGGAACCTCCTTCAGACAGTTGCACACACTCTGAAAATAAAGAGGAACCTCCTTCAGACAGTTGCACACACTCTGAAAAAGAATAGGAACTTCCTTCAGACAGTTGCACACACAGACAGTTACACACTCTCAAAATGAACTGGAATCTTTTTCAGTTAGCTGCACAAGAAGATGAACTTCCTTCAGACAGTTACACACACACTGAAAAGGAAGTTGAACTTTTTTCACACAATGGCACACACTCAGAAAAAGAAGAACTTTCTTCAGACAGTTGCACACACTTTGAAAATAATAATAATAATGTACATTTACCATGCGCTCATCAACGCCCTGAGCGCTCACATGATACATATTAACCTAAATATGATATTCTATACACATGCAGAGCATCGTTCTACACACACACACACACACACACACACACACACACACACACACACACACACACACACACACACACACACACACACACACACACACACACACACACACTGACTGTGGCAGAAACTGGGTACTGATATTAGTTAGGATGGAAATACTGTGAGAAGAGGAAGGCTTTCAGTTTGGCTTTAAAAGATGACAGGGTTGAGCGGTGTCTAAGATCTTGTGGGAGTGAATTCCAAATGTGGGGTCCAAAGCAAGAGAAGGCGCGGAAGCCACGAGTCTTGCGTTTGTATTGTTGGATTTCCAGCATGCGGGTGTCAGAAGAAGAGCGTAGTGTACGAGATGGAGTGTAGACATGCAGCAGTTCAGAGAGGTAAGCAGGACCAGAACCATTTATAGCACTGAAACACATACAAGCGACTTTATATTTAATACGTTCTGAAATGGGAAGCCAGTGCAGTTTTTCCAGGAGAGGTGTTGAGTGTTGGTGATGGGGTGCCAAGAGAACAAGTCTTGCAGCAAAGTTCTGAATTTTCTGGAGAGGTTGGATGACAGAATTAGGTGTTCCCATGAGGAGACAGTTGCAGTAGTCAAGCCGTGAAAGGATATAGGAAGTAACAAGAGTCTTGGTTGCGTCTTCAGTGAGAAACCAGCGGATTGAACTAATGCGTTTAAGCTCGAAATAAGCAGTTTGGCAGATTTTTATGACGTGCTTCTTCATGGACAGTTTTGAGTCAAGAATGAATCCAAGGTTCCTGGCAGAATCGGAGAAGGGGATGTTGTGAGAGCCAAGAGTAATCGAGTCAGGGAGGGGAACGGTAGAAGGTTTCAAGGAAGACGAAAAGGGAAAGAGAAGAGCTTCTGTTTTGTCGTCGTTCAGTTTGAGCTGACTTTCCGTCATCCATGTTTTTATGTCGTCTGTGCATGCATTGAGTTCTTTGGTGAGGTTGGTCACTTCACTGAGAGGAGCGGATTTCTGGAGCTGTGTGTCATCTGCGAAAAGCTGATGGTTTACAGAGTGGTTAGCTATGATATCGGAGAGAGGCGTAGTGTACAGGACGAAGAGAATGGGCCCCAGTACTGAGCCCTGAGGCACACCGTATGTGATGGTGACGAAGACGAGTTATTGACTGAAGTGGACAGACAGATGCACACACTGAAAATGAACAGGAACCTGTTTTCGGACAGTTGTACACACTCTGAAAAAGAAGGGGAACTTCCTTCAGACAGCTGCATACACTCTCAAAAAGAAGGGGAACTTCCTTCAGACAGCTGCATACACTCTCAAAAAGAAGGGGAACTTCCTTCAGACAGCTGCATACACTCTCAAAAAGAAGAGGAACCTTTTTCAGACAGTTGCAAACTCTCTGAAATAGAAGAGGAACTTCCTTCAAACAGTTGCACACACTCTGAAAAAGAAGAAAGCCCTCTTGGGATCTGAACAGGTAGTTCCGCACACCACGAAACAGAAGAAAGACCTTCTTGAGATCTCTACAGTTAAGGTCTATTATTATTGAGGTCTGTGCAGCTGCATACACTTTGAACAGGTGGAGAGGAACCTCCAGAGGTCAGTGCAGCTGCATACACTTTGAACAGGTGGAGAAGAACCTCCAGAGGTCTGTGCAGCTGCATACACTTTGAACAGGTGGAGAGGAACCTGCAGAGGTCTGTGCAGCTGCATACACTTTGAACAGGTGGAGAGGAACCTCCAGAGGTCTGTGCAGCTGCATACACTTTGAACAGGTGGAGAGGAACCTCCAGAGGTCTGTGCAGCTGCATACACTTTGAACAGGTGGAGAGGAACCTCCAGAGGTCTGTGCAGCTGCATACACTTTGAACAGGTGGAGAGGAACCTCCAGAGGTCTGTGCAGCCGGTTACATACACTCTGAAAAGGACGAGGAACCTCCTTGAGGGTTGTGCAGTTGCACACGCCCTGAAAAAAGGTACCTGCCGTAGGTCTGTGCAGTTGCATACACTTTCAAAAAGAAAAAGAACCTCCTTGAGGTCAGATCAGTCATTGCAGAATGGCAATAAATGGTCACTTTACATAGTAGTGCCAAAGATGATTGAAAACGTCAGAGACTTAAATTTTGTTGCGATTTGAATCGTCACTTAAAAGAAGAAGAAGGCTAATCTGGAGAAAGACCTCTCAGAAGAAACATATATCGCCCCTTCGTCTTGTGAACTTGCATGGAATTTAGAACGACCATGTTGTGCTTACATGACAATGACGCACCGTGCCTCTTTGTCTTGTGAAATTGCATGTAATTTATTTTGAACGACCATGCTGTGCTTACATTTCGCTTACACATATCATGCCTCTTTGTCTTGTGAACTGGCATGCGAATCTGAACGACCATGTTATGCTTACACTGTGCTTACACATAACTATCTTACCTCTTTGTCTTGTGAACTGGCATGTAATTTATTTTGAGCGACCATGCTGTGCTTACACATAATTTAATATCGCCTCTTTGTCTTGTGAACTGGCATGTAATTTATTTTGAGCGACCATGCTGTGCTTACACATAATTTAATATCGCCTCTTTGTCTTGTGAACTGGCATGTAATTTATTTTGAGCGACCATGCTGTGCTTACACATAACTATCTTACCTCTTTGTCTTGTGAACTGGCATGTAATTTATTTTGAGCGACCATGCTGTGCTTACACATAATTTAATATCGCCTCTTTGTCTTGTGAACTGGCATGTAATTTATTTTGAGCGACCATGCTGTGCTTACACATAATTTAATATCGCCTCTTTGTCTTGTGAACTGGCATGTAATTTATTTTGAGCGACCATGCTGTGCTTACACATAATCTAATATCGCCTCTTTGTCTTGTGAACTGGCATGTAATTTATTTTGAGCGACCATGCTGTGCTTACACATAACTATCTTACCTCTTTGTCTTGTGAACTGGCATGTAATTTATTTTGAGCGACCATGCTGTGCTTACACATAATTTAATATCGCCTCTTTGTCTTGTGAACTGGCATGTAATTTATTTTGAATGACCATGCTGTGCTTACACATAAATAATTTATCTCGCCTCTTTGTCTTGTGAACTTGCCTGTAATTTATTTTGAACGACCAAGCAGTGCTTACACATAATTTTATCTCGCCTCTTTGTCTTTTGAACCTTCATTCGTCATCGTTTTACTGTCTTTTCGTCGCTTTGTAAAAGGGGCTTACCCTGAAAATGTACACACCTTTCGTATTGTCCCGTTAAATTAACGTCCTTTTTACCCGTGTGTCTGTTTGGACTGACTGCTTTTGGTGGAGCTATGTTGCTTTCGTGTCTAGTGCCTGGAGGAATGATTTGATGTTTTAGGTTTGATGAGTGCACACAACAGCTTGGCTTGGTGTCAGATTAATGGCACCTGGCTGTCTCCAGGTATTGTCGTTACCTGGGCAAAGTCCGAGGTTGCAGGTGGCTGTCTCGTTGGAAGACCCACTGCACGAGTTTCCCCCATTGGCTGGGGCGGGGTTGACACATGACCGATCACGTGACTGCTGTCCATCCCCACACGTGACGGAACATGGCGCCCAGTCGGACCAATCATCCCAGCCCCCGTGAACTGCATGCCAAAGAAAGCCAGGTAAATGTCTCTCTCTCTCTAATTTAATTTTCAACATACTTCATGACATACAGCACCAGTATAAATGAGTGCAAAATATAAAAACCAGCACTGAATAGCAAATATACGAGTAGACAGACGGGTCAAACTAAGTGGCACAAGCCGATGCAGATGTATCGTGTACAGTAGACCAACATAAACAACAAAGGAAAGCATAAATACCACGATTCGTCTTGCGCTTTGACGAAACAGAGGGAGAGAGAGGTCAGGGAGCTGAGGGGGGGGGAGGGGAGAGGAGGGGAGGGGGAGGGAGGGGGGGGGGGAGAAAGAGAGGGAGACGAGAGAGGACGAGGGAGAGAACAGGAGCGAACGAGAGAGCAGACAGAAGAGACTGAAAGAGAGAGAGCTAGGTGAGACTTGATTGAGGGGAAAGTGTGGTGAACTGTGATTT
>JABMCL010002219.1:977500-980000 GCA_018857735.1 Alviniconcha marisindica | reverse complement strand
AATATACATTTATCATGCGCTCATCAACGCCCTGAGCGCTCACATGATACATATTAACCTAAATATGATATTCTATACAAATGTAGAGCAGTCCTATCAAAACAATTTACATAAAATAATAAATGCATTTCTAATGTGCTGAATCCCTCTATGTGATTGGCTATGTGTGAGGCTCAAAACGTTATACCTGAAACATTACAACAACACACAACCTAATTTAATAATGCATTACATATTTCACTCTATCCCTCCCCCTCCGGCGTACCCACACACGCGAACACTTGCAGTCAACTCTCATATTTTGTATTAGGTTGATGACAAACACGGATCTCATGTATAGAGTAACAACACAAATAAACCTTCGTAGACTTACTTTTCACTGTCACAGAAAACGGGCAGGTCCGGCTGTTCCCCGACACGTCCGTTGCATTGTACGTCACACGCGTCACGCCCACCGGGAATGACGTGTTAGATTGGATGTCACTGGTCAGTGTGACGGAAGCGCGGGAGTTGTCCCGGACAGGTGGATCAGTCCACTTGACAAGATTGGGGAGCCCGGGACGATCTGCATACACCTCGATGTTGTCCTGACATGGAGAGTTCACAAATTCTGGCGGCTGAACATCTGGAGAAAACAAGAGAAAAGACAAACGAGTGATTATGAGGAATAAGACATCGTTTCGTAGTAGCAAAAGCAGTCGTAATAAGGGATGATTAAAGGTTTTTGACTTGACTTGATACACACACACACACACACACACACACACACACACACACACACACACACACACACACACACACACACACACACACACAGAGTTGAATTGCCCTGTGAGGGATAATTAAAGGTTTTTGACTTGATACACACACACACACACACACACACACACACACACACACACACACACACAACACACACAAACACACACACACACACACACACACACACACACACACACACACACACACACACACACACACACACACACAAACACACGCACGTACCCCCCTCCCCCACAAACACACAACACAGCATGCAAGCGGACAAAGTCCAACCGATGAACACGAAAGAAACGGCAGAAAAGGTGTGCTGACCCAGACAGGTGCCCTGGGGGGACCAGGTGGCGTTGACCAGACACTGGACAGACGACGGGCCCTGCATCACGAAACCGGCCTCGCAGCTCAACGCGCACACGGACTGGAACTGGAAACCGCCAGCACACTGCGCCGACCCGTGGTCCACAACGGGGGCAGGGCACGTAACGGCTGAAACCGCCACACTCAAGTCAACTCAAGTCAGCTCAAATCGACTCATGTCAAGTCAACTCAAGTCAGCTCAAACTGACTCATGTCAAGTCACGTCACGTCAACTCAAGGTAGCTCAAATCGACTCACGTTAAGTGAAGGCATGTCAACTCAAGTCATCTCAAATCGACTCGTGTCAAACCAAGTCAAGTAAAGCCAAGTCAGCTCAACTCAAGTCAAGCCAAGTCAAGTCAAATCAAGTTCAGTCAAGTTATCTGAAGTCAAGTCTAGTCAAGGCAAATCAAGTATTTCTTTATTCTATAGCAAATAAAATGTCACTGGTTGACTGGGCGTAAAACACCAATTTACTTACTTCAAAAGAAAACGTGGGTGCCATGTATGAGAGATTCGCAGTCTAAGAGCAATAACGTGCAAATGCCTCAAGCATGATTTAAATAGAATCCATGGTATATTACGAATGGAATTGCGCTGTAAAATAAACCGTATCGCACACATATGACTGTCGTACAATATGTATCCGGTCTTGAACTAAAATTGGTTCTGCACACCTGTGCCTGAAATATAAATGCCTGAATATATATATATATTATTGAGCGCTTTTATATAGCGCTATTCTCCAGTGAATATATATTATATATATATATATATATATATATATATTATATATATATATATATATATATATATATATATATCACTGGGGGGCATCCTTTTTGGAGGATGTACCTCTGGTGGAGTTTATGTACCTTGTATTTACACGCATGCCAGGTGAAGGTTACCGTAGCCGACTTAGGTCTTTGTTGTTGTGTCTGTGTGACGTCTTGCGAGCGTTTATTAACTCCCTTGTGTATTGATTCTTGACAATACTACAAAAGACAATGCAGTACCATGTACTCCAGTTCAATACAACACCTCACTACGCTTTTGCTGCCAAGCGTCACAACACGCACGTTCTACCAATCCTTACCGTCACACGCAGGGCTAGGGTAGTTCCACAGTTCCGTGTCCATACAACGCAGAGTTGCGTTTCCTTGTAAATGGTGACCCGGATTACAAGCCACGGTGCACTCTGACCCTTCCACGTAACCATGTGTGCAAGTCACGTGACCATTTTGTGGTGACGTCAAAGCGTTACACCGCTTCACTGGAATTAAAACAAGACATCTCTGTGCAGTGGCCCTGCTGATAACAGCAGTTGTATTTCTACAGACACGCCATTGTGGGACCCGTTTGC
>JABMCL010002219.1:970000-972500 GCA_018857735.1 Alviniconcha marisindica | reverse complement strand
CCATCACAGTGAGTCACGTGGATTTTTCATCACCGTGAGCCACATGGATGTTTTCTCACCGTGAGTCACATGGATGTTTTCTCACCGTGAGTCCCATGGATGTTTTCTCACCGTGAGTCACATGCATATTTTCTCACCGTGAGTCACATGGAATGTTTTCTCACCGTGAGTCACATGGATGTTTTCTCACCGTGAGTCAAACATGGAAAATGTTTTTCTCACCGTGAATCACATGGATGTTTTCTCACCGTGAATCACATGGATGTTTTCTCACCGTGAGCAACATGCATGTTTTCTCACTGTGAATCACATGGATGTTTTCTCACCGTGAGTCCCATGGATGTTTTCTCACCGTGAGCAACATGCATGTTTTCTCACTGTAAATCACATGGATGTTTTCTCACCGTGAGTCACATGGATGTTTTCTCACCGTGAGTCACATGGATGTCTTCTCACCGTGAGTCACATGGGTGTTTTCTCATTGTGAAAAGGCACATTAGAGCACAAGGGATCGGCACGACAGGCACTCTACATAACTAGGTATACTGTGTCTAACACATCAGGTGCTTGCTTTGTGGTGCGTGTATCACATCAGGTGCTTGCTTTGTGGTGTGTGTAACACATCAGGTACTTGCTTTGTACTGTGTGTAACACATCAGGGGCTTGCTTTGTGGTGTGTGTAACACATCAGGTGCTTGCTTTGTGCTGTGTGTAACACATAAGGTGCTTGCCTTGTACAGTCTGTAACAAATCAGGTGCACGCTTTGTACTGTGTGTAACACATCAGGTGCTTACCTAGTGCTGTGTGTAACACATCAGGTGCTCGCTTTGTGCTGTGTGTAACACATCAGGTGCTTGCCTTATGTGGTGTGTAACACATCAGGTGCTTGCTTTGTACTGTGTGTAACACATCAGGGGCTTGCTTTGTGCTGTGTGTAACACATCAGGTGCTTGCCTAGTGCCGTGTGTAACACATTAAGTGCTCGCTTTGTGCTGTGTATAACACATCAGGTGCTTTCTTTGTGCTGTGTGTAACACATCAGGTGCTTGCTTTGTACTGTATGTAACACATCAGGGGCTTGCTTTGTGCTGTGTGTAACACATCAGATGCTTGCCTAGTGCTGTGTGTAACACATCAGATGCTTGCTTTGTGCTGTGTGTATCACATCAGGTATTTGCCTTGTACTGTGTGTAACACGTCAGGTGCATGCTTTGTACTGTGTGTAACACATCAGGTGCTTACCTAGTGCTGTGTGTAACACATCAGGTGCTCATTTTGTGCTGTGTGTAACACATCAGATGCTTGCATAGTGCTGTATGTAACACATCAGGTGCTTGCTTTGTGCTGTGTGTGACACATCAGGTGCTCGCTTTGTACTGTGTGTAACACATCAGGTGCTTGTTTTGTGCTGTCTGTAACACATTCAGATAAACACACGTGCACTCTACGTATGTGGCTGCGAATGAAGTGGCACTGGTGCGTGGTTGTCTGGTGTACAAAGAACGGGCTTCGCACACAAACTTTCACCCTTGGCAGAAAGGCGAGAAAATGCATTTGCTGTTGGATTGGATTAAGTATTTGGCTGTAATCAGAGCACTTGCGATGTTTGGTTGTATTGAGAACACTTACGATTTTAAGTTGTATTGAAAACACTTACGATGTTTGGTTGTATTGAGAACACTTACGATTTTAAGTTGTATTGAAAACACTTACGATGTTTGGTTGTATTGAGAACACTTACGATTTTAAGTTGTATTGAAAACACTTACGATGTTTGGTTGTATTGAGAACACTTACGATTTTAAGTTGTATTGAAAACACTTGCGATGTTTGGTTGTATTGAGAACACTTACGATTTTAAGTTGTATTGAAAACACTTGCGATGTTTGGTTGTATTGAGAACACTTACGATTTTAAGTTGTATTGAAAACACTTACGATGTTTGGTTGTATTGAGAACACTTACGATTTTAAGTTGTATTGAAAACACTTACGATGTTTGGTTGTATTGAGAACACTTACGATTTTAAGTTGTATTGAGAACACTTACGATGTTTGGTTGTATTGAGAACACTTACGATTTTAAGTTGTATTGAGAACACTTACGATGTTTGGTTGTATTGAGAACACTTACGATGTTTGGTTGTATTGAGAGTAATTACGATGTTGGATTGTATTCAGAGCGCTTAGGGTTTTGACTGCATTGAGAGCGCTAACGATGTTTGTATCCTAAGTAATTACGATGCTTGACTGTATCCAGAGCATTTGCTTTGCTTGAGTGGGTATTCGGAGCACACGGATTTTGCTTGTATTCACAGCTCTCATGAACTTCGACTTGCGAATTTTGCTTGTATTCAGAGCGCTCATCAAAATATATTTTATTCAGAGCACTTACAAATCTTATTGTATTCAGAGTGCTCAAGAAATTTTAAAGTATTCGGAGCACTTACAAATTTTGAATGTATTCACGGGGTGTATGCATGGGGCTCATGAAATGTTA
>JABMCL010002219.1:955000-965000 GCA_018857735.1 Alviniconcha marisindica | reverse complement strand
ACACGCTGCCCTCTCCCACGAAGGTGTCCCCGCTGCACGTGAGGCCCGCCGTGACCCAACACCGGTAGTCCCGGTCCAGCCGCTCGCTCAGCTCGCACGTCGTCGTCAGGCGGGGGTCGTCCTGTACACACCCTCACACCAAAGTAAGCAGTGGGGGGGTTGGGCGGTTGGGGTTTTTTTTTTGTGTGTGTGTGTGTGTGTGTGTGGTGTGTGTGTGTGTGTGTGTGTGTGTGTTGTGTTCTGTGTGTGTGTGTGTGTGTGTGTGTGTGTGTGTGTGTGTGGTGTGTGTGTGTGTGTGTGTGTGTGTGTGGTGTGTGTGGTGTGTGCCGGTGGGTGTGTGGTGGAGGTGGGGGGTGGGTGGGGTGGTGTGGGGGGAGGGATGGGTGGGGGTGGATTGGGGGAGAAGGTGTGGGTGGGGATAGGAGGGTAGGGAGCGGAGTGTTTGAGGTGGCCGTGTGGGGGTTTATGGCTGAGTGGAGGTGGGGGCGTGTGTGTGTGTGTGTGTGTGTGTGTGTGTGTGTGTGTGTGTGTGTGTGCATGCTTGTGCGCGTGTGCGTGTGTGTGTGCGTGCGCGCGCGCGCGCGCGCGCGTGTGTGTGTCTATTACCACCGGCAGACATAAAATAAAACAATTAGTGATTAATTTGAAAATTGACAACTGTCAAACATTTCTCTGCCACGCGGACAAAAGAATCTTGATTTCTACTGCTAGAGATTGTCTGATAAAGAAATCAGTGTTGATGGTTCCAGTGGAACAAACAGCAGCATAAATGGTTCCACTTCGACATGCTAGAAGAAACCGCGACGAAAGCCTAATACCGAACCGAAATAATCCAAGCTTTACTGGGAACCAAATGGAAGCCTCAAGTTGACTTCAAAACTTAAAAAAATTGCAAATGTTTTTATGTGGTTGTTCTAGCCACAATTATATAAAAGAACTTTATTTTTACTTCCAATAGCTCTTCATGGCGCAGAGAGTTTGGTTTGCTGCTCATCAGTGAAAAACCGAACAGGACGGGTTTGCTCCTGACGTACTTGATACTGTTGCACTCATACTGGCCTTTTTATGACGTCACTGATACAGACTGCTGGGCAGAAAATGGCAGCACTCACTGTTACTTAAATGCGACTTTCAAACGTCGATTTTGACAGGAGGAGAAATGGAGCGAAAAACGTCTGTGTGTATATTTGTTTCATTCTGTTTCTATCAACATGGCCAGTGATGATTCTTTGGCTCCGGTCTCCTTTAAGAAGTTGTGACGTACCAGAGAGGTGCAGGGCACGTGATCGCCGTCGTCAACGGTGAGAGAGGCCTTTGCGCTGACGATGACCAGAGCAAGGATAAGACCTGCAGCAAGCACGCAGAGAGGGCGATTTACGGAGATCACTTAAGAACTCAAAGGAGGAGTTTACCGGCATCTAGGGGAGTCATTAAACACACACACACACACACACACACACACACACACACACACACACACACACACACACACACACACAAGAAACAAATACAAAATACAATTCATTCCGGTGGTGACAATGTAGCGATAGGTACATAATCTCCCTCTTCCCTGCCCCCCCCCCCCCCCCCCCCCCACCGCCCCCCAGAAGCAGAGTCATAAAGCGTGGCCAAGGCAGATGAGAAGTAGAGTCATAAAGCGTGGCCAAGGCAGATGAGAAGTAGAGTCATAAAGCGTGGCCAAGGCAGATGAGAAGTAGAGTATAAAGCGTGGCCAAGGCAGATGATAAGTAGAGTCATAAAGCGTGGCCAAGGCAGATGAGAAGTAGAATGATAAAGCGTGGCGGCAAGGCAGATAAGTAGAGTGATAAAGCGTGGCCAAGTCAGATAAGTAGAGTGATAAAACGTGGCCAAGGCAGATAAGTAGAGTGATAAAGCAGATAAGTAGAGTAATAAAGCGTGGCCAAGGCAGATGAGAAGTAGAGTGATAAAGCGTGGCCAAGGCAGATGAGAAGTAGAATGATAAAGCGTGGCCAAGGCAGATAAGCAGAGTGATAAAGCGTGGCCAAGGTAGATGAGAAGCAGAGTGATAAAGCGTGGCCAAGGAAGATGAAAAGTAGAGTGATAAAGCGTGGCCAAGGCAGATGAGAAGTAGAGTCATAAAGCGTGGCCAAGGCAGATGAGAAGTAGAATGATAAAGCGTGGCCAAGGCAGATGGAAGTAGAGTGATAAAGCGTGGCCAAGGTAGATGAGAAGTAGAGTGATAAAGCGTGGCCAAGGTAGATGAGAAGTAGAGTCATAAAGCGTGGCCAAGGCAGATGAGAAGTAGAGTCATAAAGCGTGGCCAAGGCAGATGAGAAGTAGAAAGTCCAAATAAAGCGTGGCCAAGGTAGATGAGAAGTAGAGTCATAAAGCGTGGCCAAGGCAGATGAGAAGTAGAGTCATAAAGCGTGGCCAAGGCAGATGAGAAGTAGAGTGATAAAGCGTGGCCAAGGCAGATGAGAAGTAGAGTCATAAAGCGTGGCCAAGGTAGATGAGAAGTAGAGTGATAAAGCGTGGCCAAGGTAGATGAGAAGTAGAGTCATAAAGCGTGGCCAAGGCAGATGAGAAGTAGAGTCATAAAGCGTGGTTAAAGGGGCAGCAGAGAAGTAGAGTGATAAAGCGTGGCCAAGGCAGACGAGAAGTAGAGTGATAAAGCGTGGCCAAGGCAGACGAGAAGTAGAGTCATAAAGCGTGGCCAAGGCAGATGAGAAGTAGAGTGATAAAGCGTGGCCAAGGCAGATGAGAAGTAGAGTGATAAAGCGTGGCCAAGGTAGATGAGAAGTAGAGTCATAAAGCGTGGCCAAGGCAGACGAGAAGTAGAGTCATAAAGCGTGGCCAAGGCAGATGAGAAGTAGAGTCATAAAGCGTGGCCAAGGCAGATGAGAAGTAGAGTGATAAAGCGTGGCCAAGGCAGATGAGAATAGAGTCATAAAGCGTGGCCAAGGCAGATGAGAATGTAGAGTCATAAAGCGTGGCCAAGGCAGATGAGAAGTGAGTGATAAAGGTGGCAAGCAAAGGGTAGTATAAAGCGTGGCCAAGGCAGATGAGAAGTAGAGTCATAAAGCGTGGCCAATGTAGATGAGAAGTAGAGTCATAAAGCGTGGCCAAGGTAGATGAGAAGTAGAGTGATAAAGCGTGGCCAAGGCAGATGAGAAGTATAGTGATAAAGCGTGGGAGATGAGAAGTAGGCATAAAGCGTGGCCAAGGCAGACGGAAGTAGAGTCATAAAGCGTGGCCAAGGCAGACGAGAAGTAGAGTCATAAAGCGTGGCCAAGGCAGATGAGAAATAGAGTCATAAGATGAGAAGTAGAATGATAAAGCGTGGCCAAGGCAGATAAGTAGAGTGATAAAGCGTGGCCAAGGTAGATGAGAAGTAGAATCATAAAGCGTGGCCAAGGCAGACGAGAAGTATAGTGATAAAGCGTGGCCAAGGCAGATGAGAAGTAGAGTCATAAAGCGTGGCCAAGGCAGACGAGAAGTAGAGTCATAAAGCGTGGCCAAGGCAGACGAGAAGTAGAGTCATAAAGCGTGGCCAAGGCAGATGAGAAATAGAGTCATAAAGCGTGGCCAAGGCAGACGAGAAGTAGAGTGATAAAGCGTGGCCAAGGCAGATGAGAAGTAGAGTCATAAAGCGTGGCCAAGGCAGATGAGAAGTAGAGTCATAAAGCGTGGCCAAGGCAGACGAGAAGTAGAGTGATAAAGCGTGGCCAAAGCAAACCAGAATGTAAAACGCCGCTGCTCGGTGGGCGTATGCAGAAGTTCGTTGAAAAAATCCAGACGTACTGCATAGCTTTGAACATATTTCTGAACAGATAAATCCGTTCAAACGTCAAGCAGTGTGTGTGTGTGTGTGTGTGTGTGTGTGTGTGTGTGTGTGTGTGTGTGTGTGTGTGTGTGTGTGGTGTGTGTACGTGTGTGTGAGTATGTGGGTGTGTGTATGTGTGCGCGCGCGTGTGTTTGTCAATGTGTGTGTGTGTGTGTGTGTGTGTGTGTGTGTGTGTGTGTGTGTGTGTGTGTGTGTGTGTAGTGTGTGTGTGTGTGTGTGTGTGTGTGTGTGTGTGTGTGTGTGTGTGTGTGTGTGTGTGTGTGTGTGTGTAATTACGTAAATTACTAGTTTGTTTAATATGTAACTTTTGTATTTTCAATAACTGTTGTTTGAGTTTTAAAATACACAATATGTGTTATTGTGTACTGTGATGTGGTTAATGTTCAGCCACGTTTTAATTTCTCAGATGAGATAATAAAGTAATCAAGACTCTTGAATAGATCACTGATCCACTGAGAGGTATTAGCTGGCGGATGCCTACCCAGATAGACAATAAATAATGCAGCTGACTGACACATACATAGCAGACATTTCTTTTGGCTTAGTTGTCAGATACACATCTAACATCTACTGCCCGTCAGAGTGGCAGATGGACTGATAACAGATACTGTCTGTATCAGACACAAAGATGATAGATATTTCCTATCAGAGAGAGTGACAGATACACTGATAACAGATACTGTCTCTATCAGATACAATTCGACAGATATTGCCCCTCAATGACAGGCAGATACATTGTTAACAGATACTGTCTCCAGCAGACACAAAGATGACAGATACTGGTCATCAGAGTGACAGATGCATTGATAACAGATACTGTCTTTATCAAATACTAAAACGGCAGATATTGCCCATTAGAGAGTGAAAGATGCATTGATAACAGATACTGTCTCTAACAAATACAAAGATGACAGATATTGCCCCTCAGAGGGGAAGATACATTGATAACAGGCATTTGCTGACAGATATAAAGAGAGCAAAAATTTCGCTCTTTATCTGACCTTATTATTATACACAGGGAACAGACATTGTCCCTCAGCTGATGCCTACATTTGCAGCCGATACAGCCTAGAACTGCCTCCTAACTACCACAATTACCACCTAGCGCAAACAACAGACTGCTTTAGCTGACAAGATTAATGGATACATACCTTTTGAGAGTTCCATCCTGAAAAAACAAAAACAACAACATAAAATATGAAAGCCAAAATAGCATACTGTCTCTAACATTAATAACATACTGTCTCTAACATGAATAACATCCTGTCTCTAACAAAGATAACAGCTATTGCCCATCATAGTGACAGATACAGTAACAACAGAGACTGTCTCTAACATTAATAACATACTGTCTCTGACAGATACAAATATGACAGATTTTGCCTATCAGACATTAATAACATACTGTCTCTGACAGATACAAATATGACAGATTTTGCCTATCAGACATTAATAACATACTGTCTCTAACAGATACAAATATGACAGATTTTGCCTATCAGACATTAATAACATACTGTCTCTGACAGATACAAATATGACAGATTTTGCCTATCAGACATTAATAACATACTGTCTCTAACAGATACAAATATGACAGATTTTGCCTATCAGACATTAATAACATACTGTCTCTAACAGATACAAATATGACAGATTTTGCCTATCAGACATTAATAACATACCGTCTCTAACAGATACAAAGATGACAGATATTGCCCCTTAGAATGAGAGAGAAGAGTTAATAAAAAATATAATAAAAACAATGCTTGATCAATAAGTAAATGAATGTCCAACAGGTAAAACATGAAAAAAGATATTTGGCCTAGAAGGGGAGAGGAAGAGTTAAAAAAAATAAAAAAAACAACGCTTGACAAAAGTAAAACGAATGGCCCAAAAAACAGCATAAAGAAGTAAACAAAATGTTACAAAGGGGACGACAACAGGCAGCATCAGGAAAACAGTTTCAAAAACGCATCAAAAAAATTTAAAAAAAAAACAGACAAAACAAACAGCCACAAAACAAAGAACGGGAAAAACGAAAAAAAAGCATAAAAGAAACTAAACAAAAACAAAATGAACAACAGCCTCAACAACAACAGCAACGGGAACAACAGTTTCAACAACAATAGCATCAAAAAAACTAAACAAAAACAAAATGAACAACAGCCACAACAACAACAGCAACGGGAACAACAGTTTCAACAACAATAGCATAAATTTTTTTTAAAAAAACAAAAGAAGAAGTAAGGCGGCGTTTCGACGCACTATTTCCCTTATGAAAACAAATAAACAACAATTTTGAACAATAACAGCAATAAAACAAAAAATAACAATTTAGTTCCTACAATTCGAAATAAACAACAACAACAAATTTAACATTTGCAACATACGAGGTACAGTTTCGACGCACATTTTTTCTCGTTGAAACAAACTAACAAACAGAAGAGCAGCATCAATTTCAAGAACTAACGAAGTTGCAGCTCTGATGCCAAAGTTCCCTTATCAAAATCAACAAGATAGGCAGATCTTTTTAACGCCAATGTTAAATATCAGAAAGGTTATAAATATCAAGGCTAATATCAAAAGAAACAAACAAAAACTTTGGCCGTGTACAGGTACGCGGGCATGATACGCTCTCTCTCTCTCTCTCTCTCTCTCTCTCTCTCTCTCTCTCTCTCTCTCTCTCCCTCTCTCTCTCTCTCTCTCTCTCTCTCTCTCTCTCTTTGTGTGTGTGTGTGTGTGTGTGTGTGTGTGTGTGTGTGTGTGTGTGTGTGTGTGTGTGTGTGTGTGTGTGTGTGTGTGTGTGTGTGTGTGTGTGTGTGTGTGCATGCGTGCGTGAGTGATTGCATGCGCGTGTGCGTGTGTGCACATGCTATGTTATGTTTCTATTAACTTGTTTTTAGCTATAATTTTGCTTTGTTTAAACAGTTTTTCTTTTCTTTATGCATATGTCTTACGATGAATTATCATACGTTTAATTTGAGTTCATTTACATGTTACACTGATTTTATGTTTCAAAGCAAATTTCCTTTTAAGGACAATAAAGTATTATCTTATATTATCTTACCCTATTTTTTCTTAAACCAACAAAAAGAGAAAGCTTGAGGTGCATACCTTAGTGCTTGGAGATCTGCAGTGCAGGGAATGGCTGACGATCAACTCTCCCGCATAATATAATGCCTTCGTATTATATCCTTCCTGGTCTATAAATAACCTTCCGCTTGCTGACTGGTTAAAAGCGCCAAAGGAGTCAGCGTCATTGCTGTGGTTTTCAGAACTCCCTGCTAGAATTATCTAGAATAAGGCGCTGGCAGACTGATTGGATACGGTTCAGTGACTGCGACCCAGCATAGGAGTAAGCAATACACTGGTGTTTTACGCCCAGTCAGCCATTGCGGTTCTATCAGGGCGACCCAGCCAAGGAGCTGCTAACTGCTGCTTACAGAGTTACGGTTGCTCGCATTCCGGAAAACCCGCGCGAACAATGGTGCTTTTGTTTTTTTAAATTATTGTTCACAGCGCCGGTCATGAAAAGCTCCAGGTGTCTTAATTTTTACCCCCCTCACCCCCTTCCCCACAACACCCCACACACACCACCACACTCACAAACACGACACACACCAACACCACACACACACACACAGAGCACGCACGAGCACACGCACGCACGCACGCACGCACGCACGCACACGCACGCACGCACGCACGCACGCACGCACGCACGCAGCACACACACACACACACACACACACACACACACACACACACACACACACATATACATTCTCTGTTTTGGGGCTTTTTTTTTTTTTTTTTTTGGGGGGGGGGGGGTCGTAATTTTCGTTCTGGAACTTTTGTTTTGTTTTTGCATTGATTTTGTTTCTTCCGCAATTTAGAAACAGTTGGCATTGGCAGTGCGGAAATTAATTTTGTATTTCACAATTCTCTGTGTGTGTGTGTGTGTGTGTGTGTGTGTGTGTGTGTGTGTGTGTGTGTGTGTGTGTGTGTGTGTGTGTGTGTGTGTGTTGTGTGTGTCGTCGTGCGCGTGCGTGCGTGCGTGCGTGTGCGTGCGTGCGTGCGTGCGTGCGTGCGTGTGTGCGTGCGTGCGTGCGTGCGTGTGTGTGTGTGTGTGTGTGTGTGTATCTGTGTGTGCGTGCGTGGGCTCTGATATGTCCCAACGGGATTTATCTCTTACAACGGACGTAGGTTAAAACACTGTTCACGCAACCATTCTCCAAACATTTAAGGTGACTAAAACACTGTGAAAAAGCAGGAACTGTGATCAGGAAACGGTGATCTCGGTCTTTGCGTCGCTCCACCATCTCCTCACCTTCTACCATTAGGCTACACCTCTCTATCGTCCTCTCTTTATCGTTGAGAAATAAAGTTCAATCAATCAATCTGTCTCTCCTCCCTCCTTCTACCATTAGGCTACACCTCTCTATCGTCCGCTCTGTCTCTACCATTAGGCTACACCTCTTTATCGTCCGCTCTGTCTCTACCATTAGGCTACACCTCTCTATCGTCCGCTCTGTCTCTACCATTAGGCTACACCTCTCTATCGTCCGCTCTGTCACTACCATTAGGCTACACCTCTCTATCGTCCTCTCTGATACTACCATTAGGCTACACCTCTCTATCGTCCTTTCTGTCTCTCCTCTTCACCTTCTACCATTAGGCTACACCTCTCTATCGTCCTCTCTGTCACTACCATAGGGCACACCTCTCTATCGTCCTCTCTGTCTCTACCACTAGGCTACACCTCTCTATCGTCCTCTCTGTCACTACCATTAGGCTACACCTCTCTATCGTCCTCTGTCACTACCATTAGGCTACACCTCTCTATCGTCCTCTCTGTCACTACCATTAGGCTACACCTCTCTATCGTCCTCTGTCACTACCATTAGGCTACACCTCTCTATCGTCCTCTGTCACTACCATTAGGCTACACCTCTCTATCGTCCTCTGTCACTACCATTAGGCTACACCTCTCTATCGTCCTCTGTCACTACCATTAGGCTACACCTCTCTATCGTCCTCTCTGTCTCTACTCTCATCTGTCCTTTTACAAATCCATCACTAGTAATGTATGTATTTGTGTGTGTGTGTGTGTGTGTGTGTGTGTGTGTGTGTGTGTGTGTGTGTGTGTGTGTGTGTGTGTGTTGTTGTGATGATGTATCTTTTGTTTTGTAGTGTCTGGTGTAGGATGGGTGTATATGTGTGTTTGTGTGTGTGTGTGTTGTGTGTGTGTGTGTGTGTGTGTGTGTGGTGTGTGTGTGTGTGTGATGGAATTTAAAATTTGTATTTTTTTAAATTCCTAATTCTGTTGGTAGGACGTTTCTCGGTTGGCTTCTTTTACTGGATGGGCGCATAAATGAATCTTCTTATATTATTGACTCAGCCACACCCTACACACACGCACCCCACGTATACACTTCATGTATTACCTACACCACACAGACGACCATGTATGTTGTGTAGTATGGTTTTTTTTTAAAAATTTGTATTTTTTTAATTAGTTCCAATCCTGTCGCCAGAGCTAGCGACGTTTCCTCGGTTGGCTTCCCGTTTAACTGCCATCGGCAGTATAATAGCTGGCATGTGCGCGCGTGCGTCTGTTCTTTATTGGCATCGTGCGAGTCATGTCCCCTTTAACTGCCGATGGTAGAATAATAACTGTCATGTCCCCTTTAACTGCCGATGGTTGTATAATAACTGACATGTCCCCTTTAACTGCCGATGGTAGTATAATAACTGACATGTCCCCTTTAACTGCCGATGGTAGAATAATAACTGTCATGTCCCCTTTAACTGCCGATGGTAGAATAATAACTGCCATGTCACCAACTTTCACGGCGCTCGGCACTCAGTCAAAGCGCAGCGCAAGACGCAAAGAACGTCGCCTACGTATACAGCCAGTGGGTAACTACAACAACCCTCGCCTCCGTGGACGTAAAGCACCAAGAAAGAAAAAAACTACAACAACCCGAAACTGACCCGGCTGCAAAAGTTAGGGGATTCCCCTAAACTTACCACTGGCTGTATACGTAGGCTACGTTCTTTCTGTCTTGAGCTGCGCTTGTTCTCACTTTTTCTCGCCTGGCTGAGTCTGTAGGCATCGAGTGCTCCGGCACCGATAGCTGATCGGCTGAACCCACGCATTGAACAGCT
>JABMCL010002219.1:942500-947500 GCA_018857735.1 Alviniconcha marisindica | reverse complement strand
CCTGCTGGCTACTTGTTCTGTTCTATCCACTATCTGTTCTGATCTATCCACGACCTGTTATGTCTATCCACGACCTGTTCTGTCTATCCACGACTTGTTCTGATCTATCCACGACCTGTGCTGATCTATCCACGACCTGTGCTGATCTATCCACGGCCTGTTCTGTCTATCCACGACCTGTTCTGTCTATCCACGACCTGTTCTGTCTATCCACGACCTGCTCTGTCTATCCACGACCTGTTGTGACCGACCCTGGCTGTTGCAGCGAACGGAACGGAAGACCTGCTGGCCACGCAGGCCCATGGCACCTTCTACCCGCCGCCGGATGCCTCCGTGCGGGTACAGCAGGCAGCCGGCGCTGGCAACGGCGCCATCCTCATCCCCACCGTCACCCCGCGCCACAACGGCAAGTACTCCGTGCACGTCAACGTCTACCACACCGGCACCATCCCCAGCAGCGACCGGCAGACCGTCACCGTGCTCGTGGCGGGTCAGTGGTCCGGTGGTGAAGTCTCCACTTCCTGTCCGCCATCTTCGTCCTTTCCTTCCGTTTCTGTCCTTGCTGGCTGCCTTCCTTGGTCGCCTGCCGGCATTTTTTATTTTTTATTTTTTACATCAGATGGGATGGGGAGGGGGATGGTGTGTGTGTGTGTTGGGGGGGGGGGGGTAGAGTATTACAGGGGTTATAGGGGTGGGGTGGGTGGAATGAAGTGTGTGTGATAGCTAAACTGTGTCATTAAGATGCGGTAGGTGGGGTGCATACGTATGAGAGAATGAAGGGGCGTGGGTTGTATGAACGTGAATGATAGCTAAATTGTGTCGTTAAGATGTGGTGGTGATGGTGGTGGTGGTGGTGGTGGTGGAGGTGTGTGTGTAGGGGGGGTATACGTATGAGAGTATTTGTAGGGGTGGGCTGAATGAAAGTGTGTGTAAAAGCTAAATTGTGTCAGAAGATAAGCGAGAGTTTCTACACAATATCTTTTGAATATCATCGTGCGAGTAGACATTTAGGGTGTATGAATGTTTTAGTATATGCGCGTGTATGTCGTCCTGTGTGTATGAGATATAGATCAGGTGAAATACAAATGTATACATACGTTTGTTTGTTGACAGCAAACAAGGTTGTTGTTTTTAAATCTTGTTACTATCATTGGTGCAACTTGCTGATACATGTTGTTAGCATAATAATTGTAAGATCAGTCTAAAATCACTTATGTGAAAATACTTAAAATAAAACACAAAGAAGAAGAAGAAGAAGAAGAAGAAGGAAGAGGAGGAGGAGGAGAAAAAGGAGGAGGAGGAGGAGGAGAAAAAGACGAAGAAGAAACCAGCAGTTGTGTCCCCTGGGTCTTGCCGAGTCCAGGAGTCCTGAGTAATAATTATTTGTTTCGTCCTTTCGTTTCTTGATGGTAATCAGTAGTGACTCCCCTTCCTTCTTCTTCTTCTTCTTCTTCTTCTTCTTCTCTGTCTGTGTGTGTGTGTGTGTGTGTGTGTGTGTGTGTGTGTGTGTGTGTGTGTGTGTGTGTGTGTGTGTGTGTGTGTGTGTGTGTGTGTGTGAGAGACAGACAGACAGACAGACAGACAGACAGACAGACAGACAGACAGACAGAGACACAGAGAGAGAGACAGACAGACAGACAGACAGAGATAGAAATAGAGACAGAGAGAGGGGGGGAGAGACAGAGACAGAAACACAGAGAGAGAGAGAAAGAGAGAGAGAGAGAGAGAGATAATGTGTGTGCGTGTGTGTGTGGTGTGTGTGTGTGTGTGTGTGTGTGTGTTCTTTTGTTGTTTTTTGTTTGTTTGTTTTTGTTTCAATTGTTATTCTACTTGATGCTGATTAATTAACGAATTAACTGACTGACTATCTGACTGATTAGTCATTCTCCGCTGTTTGATTGCATCGTTTTTTTCTTAATGGATGATGGTGGTCAGTGGAATGGATGATGGTGGTCAGTGGAATGGATGATGGTGGTCAGTGGAATGTATACCGGAGGTCAGCGGAATAGATGATACTGATGAATGGAATGCATGATGGTTGTTAATGGGATGGATGATAGCGATCAACGTAATGGATGCTAGTGATCAGTAGAACTGGATGATGGTAACCCATGCACTGCACGCCTTGCTGACCCTGTCCAGACCCCCCTGCTGTCAGCAGTGCCGGGTTCCAGGCCCGGATAGACAACATCAGCCAGTCAGCGGGCGTGCTGCACGTGCGTCTGGCCTGCGGCACCTTCACTCACCTCGGCAACCCGCCGCTCGTGCTGCAGTGGAGGGTCCGTGGTGAACACCACTCTTCTCTCTGTCTCTGTCTGTCTGTCTGTCTGTCTCTGTCTCTGTCTCTCTCTCTCTCTCTCTCTCTCTCTCTCTCTCTCTCTCTCTCTCTCTCTCTCTCTCTCTCTCTCTCTCTCTCTCTCTCCACTCTCACGCCTACACATGTATCGTCGGACAAGCTGAAAACACAACACCCAGACAATGTGTGCGCACATTAGTTGGTACAGTGGAAGCTTTCTTCATAATGCAGCAAAGGATGGCTGGCAACACTTGTTTTGCACTATGCCCATTTAATATGCAAATATTTCCATCAGCAAGCTTCGCAATAATTATTGTTCTAACAATACTGCTGCAAAAAAGGTTTTTTGTTTCGTTTTTGTTTGTTTGTGTTGTTGTTGTTGTTCCTTTAAGTTTGACCTCCTCACGTCGCTGCCATATTGGTTTACTCTTTACAATGAAGAGCAGAGGAAAGCCGTTTGGCTCATGACGTAATGGACACGGCTTTGACATGCGGGACGCGTTGATGGTGTGGCAGAATTGGTCTAAGTGCTGTCTTCGACATTTCATCTGCTGTCTTTAGTTACAAGTCAGGGGAGGAAAATCACCCAGTTTCTCACTCTTGACCTGCTTGTCTCCTGCCCGCCCACGGTCATGCAAAGCTATCTCCTGATTAACTCAGATAACACGTGTGTGTGTGGGGGGGGGGGGGGGAGGGGAGGGGATGATGTGGTGGTGTGTGTGTGCTTGTGTGTGTGAGTCGTGCATGTGTGCGTGCGTGAGTGCGTGCGTGCATGCGTGTGTACGTGTGTGTGTATGTGTATCTGTGTATGTCTGTGTGTATGTGTATCTGTGTACCTGTGTATGTCTGTTTGCGTATGTCTGAAAGTGTGTCTCTATGTATATATCTGTGTGAATACATCTGTGTGTGTGTGGTGTGTTGAGTGTGTGTGGTTGGTGTGTGTGTGTGTGTATGTGTGTGTGTGTGTGTGTTGTGTGTGTGTGTGGTGTGTGTGTGTGGTGTATGTGTGTGTGTGTGTGTGTGCGTGCGTGCAGTGTGTGCGTGGTGTGTATGTGTATCTGTGTATGTGTGTGTATGTGTATCTGTGTACCTTTGTCTGTTGTATGTCGAAAGTGTGTCTCTGTGTATTGTGTAACATCGTGTGGTGTGTGTGTGCTGTGTTTGTGTGTGTGTTGGTGTGTGTGTGCGTGTCGTGTGTGTGTTGTGGTTTTGTGTGATGTGTGTGTGTGGTGATGTGTGTGTGTTGTTTGTGTGCGTGCGTGCATGTGTGTGAGGGTATGTTTCTGTGTATGTCTGTGTGTATGTTATCTGGATATGTCGTGTGTATGTCTGAAAGTGTGTCTCTGTGTATTATTGTGTGAATACATCTGTGTGTGTGTGTGTGTGTGTGTGTGTGTGTGTGTGTGTGTGTGTGTGCGCGCGCGTGCGTGCGCGCCTGTGTGCGTGCGTGTGTGTGTGTGTGTGAGCGAGCGCGCGCGTGCGTGCATGCGTGTACGCCCGTGAGTGTACGTACGCGTGCCTAATCCATGTGTCTCGTATCCTGTTCATTACCCAAACCGCTTCCGTCTACATACAGACTCCAACCAACGCCACGATCAACAGCACGGACTATACAAACGGTGTCTTCTACCTGGACATCGACAGCACGCACCCGGATGGAGACTACTCCTGCTTCGTGCAGAAGCACTTGTCTCCCCTGCAGTGCGTGGACAGCAGCTCCCCCTTGCGGGGCAGCGCCACCGTCAGCGTCAGCAACTCGCTCTTGCGGCTGCTGACGCTGGAGACCAAGCTGCAGACGTTGACGGCGCAGTACTCGCAGCTGGCGCAGCAGAGCGGCTTGTTGGGACCGCAGATGGCGCTGCTGGAGAGCTCCAACGCGCGCCTGACGCAGCAGCTGCAGGAGCTGCAGCACAACCAGACGGCGCTGCAGTCCCTCAACCAGCAGCTCCGTCAGCAGGTAGCCTGCAGGGCGTTGGTCCAGTGTCGGGGCAGTGGTGTAGTGCGGTGTTACAATAGTGTGGGTTTAGTGTAGGGTGGTGTTACAGTGGTGTAGTGCGGTGTTACAGTGGTGTAGTGCGGTGCTACAGTAGTGTGGGTTTAGTGTAGGGGGGTGTTACAGTGGTGTAGTGCGGTGTTACAGTGGTGTAGTGCGGTGCTACAGTAGTGTGGGTTTAGTGTAGGGGGGTGTTACAGTGGTGTAGTGCGGTGTTACAGTGGTGTAGTGCGGTGCTACAGTAGTGTGGGTTTAGTGTAGGGTGGTGTTACAGTGTGTAGTGCGGTGTTACAGTGGTGTAGTGCGGTGCTACAAGTGTGGTAGTGTGGGTGTTCAGTGTAGTGCGGTGTTACAGTGGTGTAGTGCGGTGTTACAGTGGTGTAGTGCGGTGTTACAGTGGTGTAGTGCGGTGCTACAGTAGTGTGGGTTTAGTGTAGGGTGGTGTTACAGTGGTGTAGTGCGGTGCTACAGTAGTGTGGGTTTAGTGTAGGGTGGTGTTACAGTGGTGTAGTGCGGTGTTACAGTGGTGTAGTGCGGTGTTACAGTGGTGTGGTGCGGTGCTACAGTAGTGTGGGTTTAGTGTAGGATGGTGTTACAGTGGTGTAGTGCGGTGCTACAGTAGTGTGGGTTTAGTGTAGAGTGGTGTTACAGTGGTGTAGTGCGGTATTACAGTGGTGTAGTGCGGTGTTACAGTGGTGTAGTGCGGTGCTA
>JABMCL010002219.1:932500-937500 GCA_018857735.1 Alviniconcha marisindica | reverse complement strand
GGTACCAACGCACACTGACACACAGGTATCAAACACATACCGACACACATAGGTACTGACACTGGCACACAGAGGTACAACCACACTAACACAAACACACACACAGGTACATACACACACTGGCATACAGACGTACAAACACACACACACACACACACACCACACACACACTACTAATAAAAATATATATATATATATATATATATATATATATATATATATATATATATATATATATATATATATATATATATACCAACACTGCCACACACAAGTACAAGCACACACTGTCACACACAGGTACAAACACACACTGACACACATAGATACGAACACACATCACAGGTACGAGTACACATTCACTCATCGACATTGACACACACACGTACAATCGCACTAACACACAGAAGTAAAACCACACGCTGACATACACACGGGTAGGAACACACAGAGAGAGAGGAGGAGGAGGAGGATGAAGACTCGTGTACTGTGCCGGCTGTTACGTGTACTGTATGTGGCTCTGTCACTGACAGGTGATTCAGAGAAGAGAGGATGGGTCTGAGGAGTTTTACCGAGGATGGAAGGACTACGAGAATGGTTTTGGTCACGTGACCGGAGAACACTGGATAGGTGAGTTATTTCCCCTTAACATTCCTTGTCCGTCATTCCTTTGACCTGCAAGTTATAATAGTAATAATCAATAATTCTTATAAAGCGCTGTTCTCCAACCAGATTAGCATACATGCGTTCCTGTTATCTCTTGTGTGACTCTTATTTCGGTATCCGTTCCACCCCCGTGTTACCGCAGTAGGGCATAAAAGATCCCGGTCATTCTGCCAAAAGTGCAGGTGGCAGGTTACAGCTAAACACGCATGCACCTTACGTATGTGGCTTTGCATGAAGTGACATGGTGCATGGTTGTATGGTGTACACAGAACGCGCCGAGACGGCAGCAGTTTCATGTGGCACCAGCCATGCCAGCGGTGTAAATACACCACTTCGGTGGATATTCAAAAATGCACTATAAAAAGCTATTCACTCATGTAGAATCACATTAGAGAGCCGGTTTGGCCTAGCGGTAAGGCGGTAGGCTGGTAAGCGGAAGGACCTCGGTTCGATACCGCTTCGGCTCTCCTTTCTCTTCAAAAGTTGTGGTTTGTGGACACGGTCTTGTGACTTTGTCCCTCACAATTAATGAAACATTAAAATGGCTCTCATCGCTGCCCATCTTAATGCAGGTCGTTCTGGTGGTGACAGTGTAGCGATAGGTATATACTCTCCCTCTTCCCCACCTCCCTACCCCCTTCCCCCATTCTCCCCGTCCCTAATAAGCCTTGTGGTTTCTGTGGACGTTAAGCACCATGTTTACTTACGTAGAATCACATGCGAGCGCAGTGAGTCTGCTCGAGAGCGGAGAACAGCGCTATATAAAACAATCATCATCATCATCATCATCTCCCCATGGCTTTTCTGGTTTCGCCTCCTCCTCCTTATCTTAGAGAGCCTCTTGTTGCAGGGCTGGAGAAGCTATTCCTGCTGACCTCCTCCAACGACTACGAGCTGCGCGTGGAGCTGGAAGCCTTTGACGGCAGCACGGCCTGGGCCCAGTACTCCAACTTCACCGTGGACACGGCTGCTCACAGCTACACTCTGCACGTGTCCGGCTATACCGGCACTGCTGGTCAGTGTGTGTGTGTGTGTGTGTGTGTGTGTGTGTGTGTGTGTGTGTGTGAGTGTGTGTGTGTGTGTGTGTGTGTGTGTGTGTGTGTGTGTGTGTGTGTGTTGTGTGAGTGTGTGTGTGTGTGTGTGTGTGTGTGTGTGTGTGTGTGAGTGTGTGTATGTGTGTGTGTGTGTGTGTGCTGGTGTGTATGATGTGTGTGTGTGTGTGTGTGTGTGTGTGTGTGTGTGTGTGTGTGTGTGTGTGTGGTGTGTGTGTGTGTGATGTGTGTGTGTGTGAGTGTGTGTGTGGTGTGTGTGTGTGTGGAGGGGGTTGTTGTGTGGTGTGTATGAGAGGTGGAGGAGAGGTGTGTCCGCGTGTTCTGTGTGAGTATGTGTGTGTGTGTGTGTGTGTGTGTGTGTGTGTGTGTGTGTGTGTGTGTGTGTGTGTGTGTGTGTGTGTGGTGGTGTGTGTGTGTGTGTGTGGTTTGTATGTGTGTACCCCAGGTTACCTCAATAACACAAAGTACCCGCAGGTTACCTCAGTAACACAAAGTATCCGCAGGTTACCTCAGCAACACAAAGTACCCGCGATTTAACTCAGCAACACAAAGTACCCCAAGTTACCTCAGCAACACAAAGTACCCGAAGGTTACCTCAGCAACACAAAGTACCCCATGTTACCTCAGCAACACAAAGTACCCCATATTACCTCAGCAACACAAAGAACCCCATGTGACCTCAGCAACACAAAGACCCATATTACCTCAGCAACACAAAGTACCCCATATTACCTCAGCAACACAAAGTACCCCATATTACCTCAGCAACACAAAGAACCCCATGTGACCTCAGCAACACAAAGTACCCCATATTACCTCAGCAACACAAAGACCCCATATTACCTCAGCAACACAAAGAACCCCATGTGACCTCACGCAGACACAAAGAACCCCATATTACCTCAGCAACACAAAGAACCCCATGTGACCTCCGCGACACAAAGTACCCCATATTACCTCAGCAACACAAAGAACCCCATGTGACCTCAGCAACACAAAGTACCCCATATTACCTCAGCAACACAAAGAACCCCATGTGACCTCAGCAACACAAAGTACCCCATATTACCTCAGCAACACAAAGAACCCCATGTGACCTCAGCAACACAAAGAACCCCATGTGACATCAGCAACACAAAGAACCCCATGTGACCTCAGCAACACAAAGTACCCCATATTACCTCAGCAACACAAAGAACCCCATGTGACCTCAGCAACACAAAGAACCCCATGTGACATCAGCAACACAAAGAACCGCATGTGACCTCAGCAACACAAAGTACCCCATATTACCTCAGCAACACAAAGAACCCCATGTGACTTCAGCAACACAAAGAACCCCATGTGACCTCAGCAACACAAAGTACCTAAACGGTTCGTTTCTGCCTCTGTGGCAGGGGACAGCCTTCGCCTGAACGACCAGGAAGCCTTCAGCACCTACGACAACGACAACGACGTCAGCAACGACAACTGCGCCCAGTTGAGCCGCGGAGCCTTCTGGTACGGCGACTGCACCAGCGTCAACGTCAACGGGGAGTACAAGCCGGCGGCGGCGGCCTCTGACGACGCCGTGTTCTGGTACGACTGGAAGGGAACCACCGTGTCTCTCAAGCGGGTCGTCATGATGGTCAGACCGCTCTGAACAAGGCTCTGCGGGAATAAAGCCGGTCCCTGGCTGTCAGCCTTTTCCTTTCTGCTGATTGCAAGACTGGTTGACAGCTGTCCGTGTCATCGTTTCTGTTGATTGCAAGACTGGTTGACAGCTGTCCGTGTGATCGTTTCTGTTGATTGCAAGACTGGTTGACAGCTGTCCGTGTCATCGTTTCTGCTGATTGCAAGACTGGTTGGCAGCTGTCCGTGACATCGTTTCTGCTGATTGCAAGACTGGTTGACAGCTGTCCGTGTCATCGTTTCTGTTGATTGCAAGACTGGTTGGCAGCTGTCCGTGTGGTCGTTTCTGTTGATTGCAAGACCTGTTGACATCTGTCTGTATTTTCCTTTGTTGATTGCAAGACTGGATGACAGCTGTCCGTGTGTTCCTTTCTGTTAATTGCAAGACCTGTTGACAGCTGTCCGTGTTTTCCTTTGTTGATTGCAAGACTGGTTGACAGCTATCCGTGTGATCGTTTCTGTTGATTAAAAGACTGGTTGGCAGCTGTCCGTGTGGTCGTTTCTGTTGATTAAAAGACCGGTTGACAGCTGTCCGTGTGTTCTTTTCTGTTGATTGCAAGACCTGTTGACAGCTGTCCGTGTTTTCCTTTGTTGATTGCAAGACTGGTTGACAGCTGTCCGTGGTTTCCTTTGTTGATTGCAAGACTGGTTGACAGCTGTCCGTGTGATCGTTTCTGTTGATTGCAAGACCTGTTGACAGCTGTCCGGTTGACAGCTGTCATTGTGGTCGTTTCTGTTGATTGCAAGACCGTTTTGCAAGTTTATATTTTAGGTTCTGGTGGATAGTTGGTGCTTTGGGCCCAGTCAACCACATGTTTCTCCTGATTGCAAGACTGGTTGGCAGGTGCCGGTTTTCCCCCCTCTGTTGTTTGCAAGAGCTGTTGACAGCTGTCCGTGTGATCGTTTCTGTTGGTTGCAAGACCTGTTGACAGCTGTCCGTGTGATCGTTTCTTTTGGTTGCAAGACCTGTTGACAGCTGTCCGTGTGATCGTTTCTGTTGACTGCAAGACAGGTTGGCAAGTACATATTTAAGTTTATGTTTTAGATTGCAAGACTTGTTGAAGCTCTCAGTGTTTTTGTTTCTCCTGATTGGTTGACAAGTCAGTCTTTTCCTTTCGGTTGACTGCAAGACTGGTTAACACCTTTCAGTGTTTTAGTTTTTGTGGATTGCAAGACTGGTTGGCAGCTGAAACTGGCAGGTTACGGTTAAGCGCGCATTCACCCTACGAATGTGGCTGCGAATAAAGTGACGTTGTAAACTGGCGCATGGCTGTATGGTGTACACGGAACGTGCGCCAAGACAGCAACAGTTTCACGTGGCGCCATGCAGCCGTGTCAAAACCAAACAGCGCTGCAAGTATAAACGTATAGACTACACCACTTCCGTGGATATGAAAACAACAACAACAAAGCCCCACGCTGTGTAGAGCTACAGTCACTCATTCGGAGTCGCACACGGCTGGAGTGCAGTGGGACTGTTCGGAAGTAGAGAACAGCACCGTGCTGTTGCCATTGTGCAGCGCCTAGGGCTCCCGTGGAGATTGTTGTTGTTGATCGCTTTTATATAGCGCTATTCTCCGCTCTCCAACAGACTCATAGCGCGCACATGTG
>JABMCL010002219.1:920000-927500 GCA_018857735.1 Alviniconcha marisindica | reverse complement strand
GTGTGTGCGTGTGTGTGTTGTGTGTGTGTGTGTGTGTGTGTGTGTTGTGTGTGTGTGTGTGTGTGTGCGTGCTGCGTGCGTGCGTGCGTGCGTGTTGTGTGTGTGTGTGTGTGTGTGTGTGTGTGTGTGTGTGTGTGTGTGTGTGTGTGTGTGTGTGAGAGAGAGAGAGAGAAGAGACAGACAGACAGACAGACAGAGAGACTGACAGAGAGAGACAGAGAGAGAGTAACTACTCCAGACTATTCCAATGCTGTCATACTGCAACAATGAAGCACCATCTGGTGACCACTCACGATTGATTCAGTGCTATATCACGGAAACACCATTTGTGTCCACCTGACTAATGCGCTACCGTTCGTCTTATTGCAAGAAGGAGCTATCGTCCGTGACAGCTTGATCTGCAGTTACGCTGGCGTCTGCATCGTGCACACACTGACCACGTGTGCCCAATGTGACACCGTGCCAGTGTAGTACAGACATTGAATAATAGTATTGTCATAAGTAGATGGAAATCACATAAAGTCGCCTCTATGTGTTTCAGTGCTATAAATCGTTCTGGTCCCGCTTACCTCTCTGAACTGCTACATGTCTACGCTCCGTCTCGTACACTACGCTCTTCTTCTGACACCCGCATGCTGAAAATCCAACAATACAAACGCAAGACTCGTGGCTTTCGCACTTTCTCTTGCTTTGGACCCCACATTTGGAATTCACTCCCACAAGACCTTAGACACTGCTCAACCCTGTCATCTTTTAAAGCCAAACTGAAAACCTTCCCCTTCTCACAGTATTTCCGCCCCAACTAATATCAATACCCAGTTTTTGCTACAGTCATTGTGTGTGTGTGCGTGTGGGGGTGTGTGTGTGTGGTGTGTGTGTGTGTGTGGTGTTGTGTGTGTGTGTGTGTGTGTGTGTGTGTGTGTGTGTGTGTGTGTGTGTGGTGTGTTTCCATATAATACCTTATGTAAATTGTTTTGGTAGGACTGTCCTCTACGTGTGTATAGGATATTGTATTCAGGTTAATATGTATGATGTGAACGCTCAGGGCGTTGATGAGAGCATGATAAATGTACATTATTATTATTGTGCGTCGAAACGGTCTGTCTGGCTGTATTCATGCCTTAATACGCAGGTGGAAATGGTATAGTTACAGCCCGACTTAAAGCGGTGTGTCCGACTATGTCCACGCTTCGCTGAGCGTGTGGAAACGACATTAAAGGGGTCTGTCTCGCTGTATTCATGCCCTGATAAACAGGTGTGTCTGACAATGTCCACGCCTTGCTGTATAGGTGAGAACGACATACTGCTGCTGTACCTGAAGCGGTCTCCCAGGAGCTGGTCGTTCACGACGTACGGCTACTACAAAGGGTCGGAGAACTTCAGCCGGGGTCTTGCGGTGCTGCTTTTCCTTCCTCTTCTCAAGAAGATCCCTCTGCGGGACACAACTCTCATCCTAGCGGGGCTGGTCTCCAAGGCCGCGGGCCTGACCTTGCTGGGCCTCGCTCGGCAAACCTGGACCATCTTTCTGGGTAGGCTGGCTCGTGGTGTCCGCGGTGTGTGACTGAAACAAAGCGATACAGAGGAAATAAGAGAGAGAGAGAGGAGAGAGAGAGAGAGAGAGAGTGTGTGTGTGTGTGTGTGTGTGTGTGTGTGTGTGTGTGTGTGTGTGTGTGTGTGTGTGTGTGTGTGTGTGCGCGCGCGCGCGCGCGTGTGTGAGTGTGTGTGTGTGGGGGGGGGGGAGACAAGGATAGACACAAGGATATTTATTCGCCAGTGACATTAAAATGTACACAGAAATTTGTGTTGGTGACGGTCCATTCATACAGTGCATTAACAAATAGACAAAACATTACAAGTCATCAGTAAATATTTAAATTCAAAAACGTAACAATCTCATTCATGTAAAAACATGTGTAAACACACACACACACACACACACACACACACACACACACACACACACACACACACACACACACACACACACACACACACACACACACACCGATGAACATAATCTGGAGTGTCCCTGTGTGGTACACGTTGTTGTCATTGTCACCAGTGGTGGCGGTGGCCTGTCTACAGGGGTTTCCATCGGCCGGCTTGCGGTCACTGATGGCCAGCATGGTGCCCACAGAGCATCAAGGTGAGTCAGAGCTGGACACCTGACCTTGTTCTGTACAGTCAGAGCTGGACCCTGTTTTGTGTTGTGTTATTCAATTCAGCGTTCTTTTTAACCTTTTACGTGTGGATCTTGGTTCAGACCTCTCGCAATCAACTTAGTTTCAGGATTTTTGTTTGTCTGATTGTTTGTTTGTTTGTTTTTTCATAAGCAAAATAAAAATAAATAAAAACACACGAAGAAAAACAAAAAAACAAGGGAGTTAATATAGGGCTCGAAAGACATCATACAAACACAACAACAACCTGAGGTGGCTTTCACCTTGTTTGTTGGTTTGTACAGGCGCTGTGGGCCTCGTTGTGTTTGAGAGTGTGATGATTTTCATAAGGCTAGTTCCTTTAGCTCTCAGTTTTCCAGGCACCATGTACACAAGGCACGCGAAGAGCAGTCAAGTAAAGTCACGTCAAGTCACGTCAAGTCACGTCAAGTCAATATACTTTAATCTTATCTCAAAGGGCAGTTCAGCTAACTGTTAAGGCTCATTAATTTGTATAAAAACAACTTGTAAAAAGGACGTCAGAGCAACGTCAAAAGCATTTAAACTAATAACAATAAACAGACATACTGGATTTTAAATAGTACAAATTATCACAGCAGAAAACATATCCCTGTAGCCCACCTCCCCGATCACTCACACAGACCCACACACACATACATACACACCCACACCCACATACATACACACCCACACCCATACTCCTCACCCAACCTGCGTACACACACCACTACTATCATCAACCAGACACACTCACACATCGCTGGGTCCATACACACCACTACTATCATCAACCAGACACACTCACACATCGCTGGGTCCATACAAACCACTCAAACCTAATCACACAACTTATACCCTAGTAAAACCATACAGAATGGACACACAAGGGAGTTAATTAACGCTCGATGGACGTCACACAAGCACAACAACAAAGACCTGAGTCGCCTACGGTAACTCTCACCTGGCATGCGTGTAAACACAGAGTACATCAACTCCATCAGAGGTGCATCCTCTACAAGGTACATAAACTCCACCAGAGGTACATCCTCTGTAAATACAAGGTACATAAACTCCACCAGAGGTACATCCTCTGTAAATACAAGGTACTTAAACTCCGCCAGAGGTACATCCTCTGTAAATACAAGGTAAATAAACTCTACTAGAGGTACATCCTCTGTAAATGAAAGGTACATAAACTCCACCAGAGGCACATCCTCAGTAAATACAAGGTACATAAACTCCACCAGAGGTACATTCTCTGTAAATACAAAGTACATAAACTTCACCAGAGGTACATCCTCTGTAAATACAAAGTACATAAACTCCACCAGAGGTACATTCTCTGTAAATACAAGGTACATAAACTCCACCAGAGGTACATCCTCTGTAAATACAAGGTACATAAACTCCACCAGAAGTACATCCTCTACAAGGTGCATAAACTTGACCAGAGGTACATCCTCTATAAGGTACATAAACTCGACCACAGGTACATCTTCATGCAGAATGGTGAAGACTGCGTGGCTGCTGGGACTGTGTGCTTGGTGGCGAGCTATGAATGCCTTGTGCAGGTCGTCTGTTCGGTCTGGTGGCTGCCTCGGAGAGTGTGGTCACCTTCCTCACCACGCTGCTCTTCAACGGTCTCTACCCGCTCACCCTCTCCTTCTACGACGGCTTCTGCTTCCAGCTGGCCGCTGGCCTCGTGCTGATCTGTCTCCTCGTCGCCACGTGAGTGCCCCTCACTCCATCCTTTCTTAACGCTTGTGTTGCTGGGCCCGGCCTTTGTGTCCATGCGCGTTGCGCTGAATCTGAACACTTTTGCGTTAGGCCGTTATATATATATAGCAACACCCTGAACACTTTTGCGTTAGGCAGTTATATTTATAGCAACACCCGGAACACTTACTGCGTTAGGCCGTTATATTTATAGCAACACCCTGAACACTTTTGCGTTAGGCCGTTATATTTATAGCAACACCCTGAACACTTTTGCGTTAGGCAGTTATATTTATAGCAACACCCGGAACACTTACTGCGTTAGGCCGTTATATTTATAGCAACACCCTGAACACTTACTGCGTTAGGCCGTTATATTTATAGCAACACCCTGAACACTTTTGAGTTAGGCCGTTATATTTATAGCAACACCCTGAACACTTTTGCGTTAGGCCGTTATATTTATAGCAGCACCCTGAACACTTTTGCGTTAGGCCGTTATAGTTATAGCACCCTAAACACTTACTGCGTTACGCCGTTATATTTATAGAAACACCCTGAACACTTACTGTGTTAGGCCGTTATATTTATAGCAACACCCTGAACACTTTTGCGTTAGGCCGTTATATTTATAGCAACACCCTGAACACTTTTGCGTTACGTCGTTATATTTATAGAAACACCCTGAACACTTACTGTGTTAGGCCGTTATATTTATAGCAACACCCTAAACACTTACTGCGTTAGGCCGTTATATTTATAGCAACACTCAAATACTCACACATAAATCAGTGGCATACAAATACATTAATAAGCATATTCATTCATACAAAGTCCTGAACACTTACTGTGTTGGGCCGTTATATTTACAGCAACACTCAAATACTCACACATAAATCAGTGGCATACGAATGCATTAATAAGCATATTTATTCATACGAAGTCCTGAACACTTACTGTGTTGGGCCGTTATATTTACAGCAACACTCAAATACTCGCACATAAATCAGTGGCATACAAATACATTAATAAGCATATTCATTCATACAAAGCATAGTAAAATACATGCATACGCACACGGGCGCGCGCGCGCACACACACACACACACACACACACACACACACACACACACACACCACACACACACACACACACACATCATCGAACACTTGTTTAAGGACTTAATTAATGTTTTTATCAGTAATCTTCACATTTACATGAGGACTTTGTGTTTCTAACAACAACCTGAACACCTGTGTTAGGACATATTGTTTCTAACAGTAATATTAAAGTAATGCCACCGAGTTGTTTCAGGTACCAGCACGTTGATCACTGGGGCATGACACTGGCTGTTTCAGCTAACAGCACGTTGACCACTGGCTGTTTCAGCTATCACCACGTTGACCACTGGCTGTTTCAGTTATCAGCACGTTGACCACTGGCTGTTTCAGTTATCAGCACGTTGACCACTGGCTGTTTCAGCTATCACCACGTTGACCACTGGCTGTTTCAGCTATCACCACGTTGACCACTGGCAGTTTCAGCTATCAGCACGTTGACCACTGGCAGTGTCAGCTATCAGCACGTTGACCACTGCCAGTTTCAGCTATCAGCACGTTGACCACTGGCAGTTTCAGCTATCAGCATGTTGACCACTGGCAGTTTCAGCTATCAGCACGTTGACCACTGGCAGTTTCAGCTATCAGCACGTTGACCACTGGCTGTTTCAGTTATCAGCACGTTGACCACTGGCTATTTCAGCTATCAGCACGTTGACCATTGGCTATTTCAAGTACAGCAGCACGTTGACCACTGGCTGTTCCATTTATCACCACGTTGACCACTGGCAGTTCCATTTATCACCCCGTTGACCACTGGCAGTTTCAGTTATCACCACGTTGACCACTGGCAGTTTCAGCTATCAGTACGTTGACCAATGGCTGTTTCAGTTATCACCACGTTGACCACTGGCAGTTTCAGTTATCAGCACGTTGACCAATGGCTGTTTCAGCTATCACCACGTTGACCACTGGCTGTTTCAGCTATCAGCACGTTGACCAATGGCTGTTTCAGCTATCAGCATGTTGACCACTGGCTGTTCCATTTATCACCACGTTGACCACTGGCTATTTCAGGTACCAGCACGTTGACCTGAAGAGAGGAGAGGCTGACGCCGACAACTACTCACTGCAGCATCCGCAGCCTCCCTCTGCTGCAACCACACAGCCTCCCTCTGCTGCAACCACGCAGCCTCCCTCTGCAGCAACCACACAGCCTCCCTCTGCTGCAACCACACAGCCTCCCTCTGCTGCAACCACGCAGCCTCCCTCTGCTGCAACCACACAGCCTCCCTCTGCTGCAACCACGCAGCCTCCCTCTGCTGCAACCACACAGCCTCCCTCTGCAGCAACCACGCAGCACACTCTGGATGGCGACCGTTGAGTCTTCTTATAATCACATCCATAATGGCTGCTTACAGGACCTAACCGGCACAGGCCTTAAGCAGTCACACGCACACGCACACACACGCACGTACGCACGCACGCACGCGCGCGCGCACGCAGACGCACGCACGCACGCACGCACACACACACACACACACACACACACACACACACACACACACACACACACACACACACACACACACACACACACACACACACACACACACACACATACACGCGCGCGCGCGCACGTCACGTCGTACTCTTCTTCGTCTTTTACCTTGACAGTTGTAGCGATATGAAATGTAAACGCCCAGTACGAATGTATGTACATGCGTTGAAATGTGTGTGTGTGTGTGTGTGTGTGTGTGTGTGTGTGTGTGTGTGTGTGTGTGTGTGTGTGTGTGTGTGTGTGTGTGTGTGTGTGTGTGTGTGTGTGTGGAAAGGAAATGGCTGCCAACAACGGTGAGTGAGGGTGGGTATATATAATGTTTATTCACCGCCAAAAGGACGTCTTCTTTCAAGTATGATATACGCGTGCTTGTGACAAGAACAAAGTAGGTGTAAATGGACATGGAAAACTACGTCCGTACGCATATCATTAGCTCTAGGTACAACATTCAGCAAAACTACCTTTGTTTGTCTTGTTCACGCCGTCATTGACTCGCCCTTAGCTAAGACCCGTACTGTAGTCATTTGTTACTTGTTTTACGAAACTTTTGAAGCTGAAACAAATTCTAATTGATCGCTCCTTTGCAACACCGAGCGTAGGGGCAATCATACTTTCTCGCTAAACTGCACCAAGCCCACCTAATTTGAAACTTGTGTGCATGATTTTATTTGTAGTGTATGTGTGTGTGTGTGTGTGTGTGTGTGTGTGTGTGTGTGTGTGTGTGTGTGTGTGTGTGTGTGTGTGTGTGTGTGTGTGTGTGTGTGTGTGTGTGTGTGTGTGTGGTGTGTGTGTGTGTGTGTGTGTGTGTGTGTGTGTGTGTGTGTGTGTGTGTGTGTGTGTGTGTGTGTGTGTGTGTGTGTCCGCGCACATGCGCATGTATTTTACAATGCTTTGTATGAAAATATTTATTCGTTTTTGTATGTCTTGTTTGTTTGTTTATAGACCATTGATTGTTTATGGGTATTTGCGCGTTGATTGTTTTAG
>JABMCL010002219.1:912500-915000 GCA_018857735.1 Alviniconcha marisindica | reverse complement strand
GAAATCGAAAATGCGATCAATACTGGCAAGATTTAAAATCCTACCGGCAGAGATTGTAATTTTGATTTGTCCCAAGAGAAATCCAAAGTTTGATTTCTACCGGTAGAATTTGAAATCCTGCCGGATTTTGATTTATACGCTGACATATGTATAGTGCTGTGCTTTGTGGGCTTGGGTACATACAATACAACGTTATTCATATATATATATATATATATATATATATATATATATATATATATATATATATATATATATATATATATATATATATATATATTACTTATATGAATCACGACTCTTCTCTCTCTCTCTCTTTCTTCTCTCCTCTCTCTCTCTCTCTCTCTCTCTCTCTTCTCTCATCTCTCTCTCTCATCTCATCTTTCTCTCTCTCTCTCTCTCTCTCTTTAATATATATATATATATATATATAATATATATATATAATATTATATAGGGTAGTTCGCTCCTGTTACGCCACTATCATAACTTGTTACGCGCCAGCTACAGGTTGAGTGACGTCACTGACATGACTCCACACCACAATGACAGGTCGAGTGACGTCACTGACATAACTCCACACCACAATGACAGGTCGAGTGACGTCACTGACACGCGATTATTGCCCACCAGCGCTCCTGGTTTCTGCGGACGTAAAGCACCGTGATTACCTGCAGCGCCCGGCGGCGAGGTGGTGAGACAGCGACTGGTCCGCAGTCTCAACGTCCGGTGGGACCAGGGGTCGGTTGCATGGGCGTGCTTAGCGCCTCGGACACTTCCTGGGCGCTAAGACAGCATGATTGCTTGGCCGTGCTTACCGGCACAGCATGCTTGTATTATAAATCTGATCGTAACTTTATGCCTACCCCCAGAGGTGTAAGTGCTTGCCAAGCTAGGTAAACTGAGCGTAAAGGAGAATTAACACACAAGGGAGTTAACTGGCGCTCGAAATACGTAACACAAGTACAACAAAGACCTGAGTCGCCTACGGTAACTCTCACCTGGCATGTGTGTAAATACAAGGTAA
Source organism: Alviniconcha marisindica (assembly GCA_018857735.1). Taxonomy (NCBI): domain Eukaryota; kingdom Metazoa; phylum Mollusca; class Gastropoda; family Provannidae; genus Alviniconcha; species Alviniconcha marisindica. The sequence goes on along the minus strand of JABMCL010002219.1, from coordinate 913,973 downwards.
ATACAAGGTACATAAACTCCACCAGAGGTACATCCTTGTGTGTTGATTCTGCACGAGCGCTCTGGGCATCGTTCTGTTTCAGATTTTTGAAGATAAAGGAGAATCAAGGTGGACGGTCAGGGCGGATCTCTGACCAACTTACAGAGGCCAGGTTGCTGTCCCAGTGTGCACATGGAGGTAAAGAGGGGGTGGATGCGGTGAGGGGGAAAGGTTGGGGGGGGCGTTGTCACGACCTGTATCTGACCAACAGCACGGGTCAAAGCAATGCAGTAGGGGTGGGGGATGGCGTGAAGTGTGTGGAGAAACCTGCAGTATTCCGTAAGCCGGTTTGGCCTAGCGGTAAGGCGAAGCGAAAGGACCTCGGTTCGAATCCGCTTCGGTTCTCCTTTTTCTTCAGAAAGGTTGTGGTTTGTGGACACTGTCTTGTGACCTTGTCCCTCACAATTAATGAAACATTAAAATGGCTCTCATCGCTGCCCATCTTAATGCAGAAGTCATTCTGGTGGTGACAGTGTAGCGATAGGTATATAACTCCCTCTCCCCCACCTCCATATTCCCCCCCCCCCCCCCCCCCACCCCACCGTCGCCGTCCCTAACCCCATAACTGAATTTCCGGGCTTGGTGATGCACGGACTTGCCTGCAAACAGTGTATTGTCCGGTCCTTTAACGTCTGCTTTCAATGCTATGCGTTTTGACGGAAGTCCTTTCACTTGCCAGTGCCAAAAAGAAAACAGAAAGGGTTAAGGGTTTCAAATTTCTCATTTTCATTGGCCATTTTCAAGCGGCGTCATGGCAGTGAAGGAGTTAATAAGCCTTGCGGTTTTTGTGGTCGTTAACGACCATGTTTACTTTCTGCGGTGTACAAAGACTGTAAAGGCCGTAAAGCACTGCCTTGCTGTGTCAAACAATTAGTCCACTACAGGCGATTTACGGGCTGAGGTTGTCCACACGACACCTTCCCTGACTCGGGTGCCCCTCTGCTGCTTAGCACTACATGTATGTGGACAGACTGTTCCCACTTATCTTGGTCAGCATCGCATGTAAATAGACACACGTACAACGACCATGTCCTGTTTAGCACTGTATGTAAATAAGCAGGCGGTTGTCATTGTATTGCTTAGCATGGTATGCAGATAAACGCTCCTTTGTCACTACTTCCGTGGCCATTCAGTGCTTCCCTCTGACCTTGCTACAATAAACAGTCCACGCACATCCGGGTGAACGGACCATTCTTAACAAATATTCTCTCTCTCACCAAGGTAACCCAGATCGAAAGCGAGAACGGTTTTGTATTGGCCTCGCGATCATTCTCAATGAGCTAGGTCACGGCGGGTCACGAGATCGAAAACGAGGTTGCATTGTGCAAATATGGCAAACTGGCCTTGCTTGATCCGATCGCGTGACCCGCTGTAGCTGAATGATCAATGAAAATCTGAAACAACGATGACTGCTTTTTTTTTCTTTCTTTTTTC